>ML660774.1:5976755-6067487 GCA_007570785.1 Antilocapra americana | reverse complement strand
GCCCCTCCCGGCGCACCCCCCGGGGGCCGGCGACGCCCCGCGCGCCCCACGCCCCCCGCGCCGCGGGCGCCGCCGCCTGGCCGGGTCTCCCGGACAACAGCCGCCGCCGCGCTCCCGAGGCGGGTCCCCGCGCCCGCCCCGCGGCCCGGCCGCCCACCTGTCCCGGGGGTCGATCCAGCTGGTCCTCCGCGTGTTGTGATCGATGTAGAAGACCTTGCCGTCGTAGTCCCTGGCCTCCTCCCAGCCCCGGGGTAGCGGCAGCTGCCCGCTCCCGGCCCTCCTAGGCATGGTCGGCGGCCTCGCCGGCGGGCGGCGCCTCCATAGGGGACCCGGGCGCCGGACGCGGCGGGAACGCGGCTGCCCGGGCCCGGCCGCCGCACCCCGATCGGGGCGCCGGCGAGGGGTGGGGGCCCGCGGGGCTGCGGCGGGGGCCACGCGCGGGGACGGGGGCGTCTCGGGAAACCCTGCTCTCGGCCCCGCCGGAGATCAGTCCACCATGTCTGCGTCGGAGCGGGCGAGCGAACCCTCCTCCGCCGCCTCCTCCTCCTCGCGACCGCCGCCGCAGCCTCCGCCTCTTCCTCCTCCTCCCCGTCCCCCTGCGGCTGCCGAGGGTCGCGGCGCCCAGGCTGCCCGAGCCGCCGCCGTCTGGGCTCGGATCCGGGAAGCTCGGCGGAGCGGCGGACGAGGCGGCGGCGGGGCTCCTCATTTGCATGCGATTAGCATGGGACGGCCACTCGCCCCGCCCCGGGCCCGGCCTGCCCGTCGCCACGCCCCTCGCCACGCCCCCGCCCGGCTCATCTGCATGCACATTCCTCGCCGCCACATTCCAGGGCTTAACCCTGCGGCTGCCGCGGCTCTCCGCGCGGGCCTGGGCGCCGGCCCGAGCCGGCTGCGGCGGCGGCGGCGGGGGAAGGGAGCCGCAGGCCAGGTGGGCGGGAGGCGGACGGAGGAATGCGCGGCTCGCTGCTTCCCTCGGACCCCCAAAGTCTCCCTACGGCCGAACGCTTGGGTTTTTTTTTTTAAGAGTTTCAGGACGGGAAACTAACGGGAGAGCGCTCCGCAGCCCTCTCCTTCCATCTCTTTCCGACTTCCAGGGAAACCACAAGACTTTCCCCGAGAGGAGAGGGCTGTGGGGAGGCTCCCTTCGGAAGCCAAAGGTCCCGGCGAACAGCGCGGGCACAAAAGGGTCCCCGGCTCGGCGCTCCGCACCCCCTCTCGGACCCCGGGGCGGTTCCCGGGCCGGGGGGAGGGAAAGTGTGCAAAGCCCCGCCGGCGCCGGGAAGCGCGTCCGGGGGCCTCTGCAAGGGCGCCCGGGCCTCCGGGCCCTCCGCGCCCCGAGGGGCCCCGCGGGCCTCGGGACGGCGGAGCGAGTCCCGAGAGCGCCGCGACCCGCCCTGCCCCCCGGGGGCCCCCGCCGGGAGGACTCGGGCCGGACCCGGAGAAGCGGCTGACCACCCCGCCCCGGTCGTCGTCCACGTCCGCCCGGCCCGCGGGGCCCCGCGCTGGACGTGCCCGCCCCGGGCATCCAGCCCCTTCCGTCCGCCCCCGCCCCGGGAAGTCCCCCGCCCCGAGCCCCGCCGCCGCCCGGGGAGGTGTGGGCGGGCGCGCTGCGAGGAAGCCGCGGCGGCCCGGCCCCTGGACGTGTCCGGGAAGGACCGTGGACTTTCTCTCATTCCACAAGTATTTATTCAGCAGCTACTACGTCCTGGTCGGGCCGGACGTCGGGCTCCGGGCTGGACGCGGCCACGGGCAGCAGGCCTGGCAGGGCCCGGACCCCCAGCACTTGCGCTTCCCCCCTCCCAGCCCTTCTGTCTCGGAGGGAGCCCCCCAGTCCCCCAACTCCTCTCCAGCCAGGCCTACACCACCGTCCCCACCATTCAGAGTCCCCCAGGTTACTGAGCAGTTGCTTTTATAGTGCGGGGGGGTACAACCAGGAAGACCCCGGGAATCAGTCCTTCACTTCTAGGGGTGAATTTGCTTATTCCTGCTGCCTCATACGTAAAGACTTTTCCCCACCTCGCCCTGGACAACAGCGCACAGCAAGGACTTTCAGGGGGGTCCGCAGCCACGTCCACCTTCCCTCCTGGATTCGCCCACTGGTGAGGAAATCAAGTGAATTGAAGTTCCCCAGAGCGCAGAGCTGCCACCGTTAGTGTAGCAGCCGCCCTGGAGGTGGGGACAGCCTTTGGTCCTCCAGGCTGTTGGGGCGTCTGTGGTCCATCTCCGAGGAGGAGGTTGGTTCCGCAGAGGAAGGATGGAGGCTCGCGGGCTTGTAACAGCTTCGTGGTGAGGACTGGACCTCCCTTCTCGGGAAGGGCATTAGAGGGGTTGTATCCGTACCTGGAGCATCTGAGTAGAAACTTTAACCACAAGACACTCTAGAGAGCTCAGAGGGTTGGACTCAGGAGCTACCCTAGGGCGCAGGAGGCAGGGACTTCATCCTTCCCTTTCTGTATCTTTCTAGGTCTTTCTCGTGTACACCCAGGAAGCCATGCTTCACCGGTGACAAAGGGAAACCCCTCGCTTGCTCCCTTGTTCAGCCTCACTCCATTCATCAGGAAGTGATCCCACGGGGCAAGCTTCGCCCTATTCCAGGTGAGACGGGCCATCCTAGTGTGTAAGCTTAAGGTTGTACTTCTGAATGCTGGGGAAAAGATATGACCAAAACTAATCTGTCAACACTGCGGAGTGAAGGAGAAGCTTTGTTTTGGACTGCTCTAAATTGGCCCATTACCATGGTCAAAATTTGTGTCATGGTATGTTATTAATAATATCATCTGGCAACCCAGCCAAGCCAGTCTTTAAACCTTGCTTTCGATATGCTTTCCTCCCCTAAACAGTTAGAAAACATGTTTTATATTTAAAATGTCTGCATCCTGCTATTAAAGAAAAAAGTGACACGCTTTTCCATGGCCACAATTTAGTTTGTTTCACTGGGATAAACTATTGCATGATACTTCTCAGTTAATTTCAAATTTGATAAGCTTTCAGATAAGCCAGTATTCTTACCCAACTTCTAAAAGGGTTGAGGAATCCAAAATAGCACACAGCTGTCTCTGGTTGTTTATTGTTCCATAATTCTAAGACTTAAGTGAAAGTGAAAGTCGTTCAGTCTAGTCCGACTCTTTGCCACCCCGTCGACTGACTATACAGTCCATGGAATTCTCTAGGCCAGAATACTGGAGTGGATAGCTGTTCCCTTCTCCAGGGAATCTTCCCAACCCAGGGATTGAACCCAGGTCTCCCACGTTGCAGGCGGATTCTTTACCAGCTGAGCCACTAGGGAAGCCCAAGACTTCAAAAAGGGACCCTAAATAGACAGACAAAAAGCATTTAAGAGACAAGCTCACTTCTTCTCCAGCACTGGGTGGCACAGGGAACATTTGGTCACACAAAGCAGCTCAGATGATAGAATGGAAAATCGCTCCTCTGCAGGGTTTTTGTCTCGGTCAAGTTTTCACTCTGCTGTTCTGAGTTCACTCAGTTTACATAGTACCACCCCTTCAGAGAATTCCTAGGAGTTAAGACGATGACATTCCGTTTTGTTTATATTCACATCTGTAAAAATAAAATCCATGTGAAGATTATCCACTGTTTTATAGATGATACATTTAGATTTCATTTGGTTCCAGTTCAGAAGGATGATGCTGTCTCTTGTCCTGGATCCCAGATTATTCCAGTTTTCTGACCTTCAATTCCCTTTTCTCTCAGCTTTCCATGTTTTCCAATACTGATAGTCGGTGGGAATGAGCTGCCATTAAACAAAGCTCCCATGTCAATGGCCAGATCCTGGGTGGCAGGAAATTTAGTGGTATCAAAAACGAGAGTGGAGAGTGAAAATTATTTCAGCAGAGAATTACTTCTATCTGTCCAAATTGAAATATATGTTTTTAGTCCAGTATATATACATATTTTAGCAATCCCAGTTCTACGATATGTAAAGTTACTTATTTTGGGCTGCACTGGGTCTTCTCCGGTTGCGGAGGGTGGGGGCTGCCCTCCAGTTGCTGCTCCTCTCATTGTGGTGGCTTCTCTTGGCGCCGTGCGGGCAGGCTCCAGTAGTTGTGGCACCCAGGCTAAGTTGCCCCGAGGTGTGTGGGCTCTTCTCAGACCAGGGAGAGAACCTCTGTCCCTGGTATTGGTGGGTGGATCCTCAACCACTGGACCACCAGGGAAGTCCCTCAAGGCTACTGGTCTACCTATGGATATTAAAGTTCCCCTCGATATGCAAGAATGTTCATTGTAGCATGCTCGATAATAACAAAGCTGGATAAATCACTGGTGTCCGTCATTAAGGGACTAAACAAATGAATTGTCCATACTCAGCAGGCATTTAAAAAGCATTGCATAAAAATGTGTTTGCTGATAAGGAAGGATGCCCAGGATCCTTCTTAATTCAGTATATATACATATACTGGAAAAAAAAAGTAAGGTGCAAAAGACTCTTGCTTGTAAGGAATTCGTTTACATTCTTTCTTATATAATGAAAAAATGTAAGGTTCCATTCTCCTTTTACCGTCTTTAATTTGCATTTTTCCCCATTCCAACTTTGTAATGCATGAAAAACAGCTTTTTTTTTTTTTTCTTGCTAACTTCATCCGAGATGGAGCCAGTCATAAAATTTAAAGAACACAGTCTCGTGTATATTTCCTTAGTGTCAAGGGGAGCATTCAGACAGTAAATGAGGAGAGTAGGGGGCTGTCAGAAAGGAAGGTCTCATCAAGGCATGATGAAAATGATCATTAAGGCAAATGCGAGGTTGAGATGCGAGGACATGATTCCAAAATGGACCAGCATGGCAGGGCCAGCGGGCTTACAGAAGGACATGGATGCCGGAAACTCCAGGCTGAATCTGGCCTGCAAGAACCCAAGACTGGCTGGAGCCGTCTAGTTAGGAGGCTGGTGTGATAGTATAGGTATGAGAGAGATAAAAGCCTGGATTAGAAATAAAGTGAGGAGGGCATAGAAAGGAATGATCGGCAAGAATTTGCTCCTGATTAGATTAAGCGGTGACTAGACCAGAAGGAGGAACCTGGTCGGATTCCAGGATTTTAGGCCATCAGGAGAGACTCAAATAGCTGAAATAAATGAGGAAGTCCAAAAGAGGATCAGATACGAGCTTTGATTTTTAGAAATAAGAGATACCCCAGCAGAAAGTTAAAGGTCAAGACTCAAAAGGTCAGGACTTCGAATATATCATTGAACGTCACCCATCTGAAAATTCTGTAAAGGGCTAAGGATTTGGGCCTGACTCTTGGGAAGGAAATATCCAAGTCTAATAGAATCAAATAACCCATCTGTAATCCTGTGTTTGGCCTAGAACTCTGCAGTAATTTGATATGATTTAGTTTATTTCTCTGTAAAATGTGGTCTCCGTTTTCAAGGATGTGTGTAAGAATTCGTTACTAGCGTGTAATACATCTCTGAATGAATTATTGTTATAACCTTTATCGTTAAGCTATTGAGTCAACTCACGTGTAGGACAAGAGGAACTGGTTTTTAATATTTTAATATCCCCTGTCTCTCCAGAAGATCAGGGATTATATAAACCAGAACTTCTAAATAAAGAGAACTTTTTTCCCCTAGATCCAACTAGTGACTTTTTTGTTTTTGCTTTTCTGCATCCTAAGTGTTAAAATAAATAACATCTCTATCTCTATTAGTTATTATGACTAGGTAACCCTAGTCCACAGTTCCTAAACGTTATTGTCTAGACAGTCCTTAAAAAGACAGGCATATGAGGGACTTCCCAGGTGATCCAGTGCAGGAGCTGTGGGTTGTCGCTGGTCAGGGAGCCAAGTAGTGCAGCCAAAAAATAAAAATTAAAAAAAAAAAAGAGAGGCCTATGACCTTTTAAGAATTCCCAGTGCCAGGCCAAACCAGAAAGCTCAATTACCACAGCCACTCCCCTTCCAGTTAATTACAATGCCAACACCTTAGGCAGCAACAATCATTCCAGTTCAGTAGTAAGCAGCATCAAACAGGCTAGATTTTACCTGTTTCACTGCAGATTAAGAGCCACATTGAGCAAACCCTGTGATTGGTAAAAGGATAAGATACATTTAATAGCTGTCTTATTAGCTCAGAGGAACGAAAGTTCAAATGCCATGTTTGTATGTGTGAGGCGCTTAGAAGGGACCTCTTACATGCTCTGTGGGGTAGACTGTTAGCATAAATATCTGTTTACATTCTTCCTTACGTAATAAAATAATGTAAGTTTCCATTTTCCTATTACCATCTTTAATTTGCGTTCCCCCCCGCCCATGCCAACTTTATAATCCATGAAAAACAGCTTCTTTAAAAGATGGGATCTGGGACTCCTGGCTTCTAGTGCAGGGGGCTTGGGTTCAATCCTGGTTGGGGAACCAAGATCGCAAGCGCTGTACAGCAGGGCCAATAAGTAAATAAAATAAACGATGGGATTGTATTCCCTCATCCCTATCTTTTAAAGCAATTTTACATCTCCTTTCCTATCCCTCTGGATTTTCCAACTAAAAGCTTTCTTTTCTACTTATTATTTATCAGTCTTTCTTTCTCCACTTAATCTTTCTTCCTCTAAGTTCTTGATTTCCTGATGTTGACTCAATGCTGTGAATTTGGCTTTGAGAAATTAACTACAGGATAATCTCCCAAATGCGTTTGATTTGTGGATTTTCAAAGTGAATAAAGAGGAAAAAAGGTCTGTGTGATAAAATGTATTCAAAGAAATAGATTTTTGTCAATAAACATGTGGGAAAGTGCTCAACATCATTAAGAACCAGTGAAATGAAAACTAAAACCACAATGAGAAATACTCATGCAGGTGCTGGTGGTGGTGGCTTAGTCGCTAAGTCGTGTCCGACTCTTGCTACCCCACGGACTGTAGTCCACCAGGCTCCTCTGTCCATTCGGCCACCACATTGGCAAAAACCTAAATGTAATAATGTCAGGTGTTGGTAAGTATGTGGAGCAACAGGAATTGTCATCAGTGATGGGTGGGAACACAGATTGGTACAGACACTTTTTGGCCGTATCTAAGAAAATGGAGGCTATCCACACATCCTATGACCTACTGATTCCATTCCCAGGTATATCCCTAGAGAAATTCACACATATATGCGTCAGATCCCTGTACTGGGATGTTTAGAGCTCAGTATTTACAATAGCCCAAAAGTGAAGCATGCAAATGACTGATAAAGACTGTAGTGGATAAATACATCATGATATATAAATATATCATCATATGTCTAGTATTTGTTTAAACACCACAATAGAGCGATGATAAAAGGATCAACTATAGCTACACAAAGAAGAACTGATGATGAAGCTAAGGTTCCTGTATTTTAGTCACCTGCTGCGAACAGCCAACTATTGGATAAGTCCCTGATGCTGGGAAAGATTGAGGGCAGAAGAAAAAGGGCATCAGAGGATGAGATGGCTGGATGGCATCACCGATGCAGTGGACATGAACTTGGGCAAACTCCAGGAGATGGTGAGGGACAGGGAGGCCTGGCGTGCTCCAGTCCATGGGGTTGCAAACAGACAGACCTGACTGGGTGACTGAACAACCACCACAAAAGAAGCAAGAAACAAAAGAATTTGTACAGAAAGATTTCATTCATATAAAGACCTCCAGGGAAGTTCCTGTTTTTATGTCTTTAAATATGTGGAATATTGTTATTACTGTGGTAATAGTGTTATTTTAATATTTAAACAATAAGAAATTGGAGCCATTTACTTCTTGAGACATGCCCAAGACAGTTGGATTCTTTCTATTTTGAAAAAATGTGAAAACTATAGAAAAATTGAGAGCATGATAAAATGAATACCTATGTAACTGTCTTCCAGATTCACCAGGAGATAATAACATATTCCCACATTACTTTTATGTCTCTGTCTATAGATAAAGTTTTTTTTTATTCAACCACGAATAAAAGTAAAAATTAGGACATTCTCTGCCATAGCCATAGCATTATTATCAACCTCCCCCTAGTTAAAATTGTATATGTATTAGTTAACATACAGTCCATACCCAGATCTCCCCGATTACCCTAAAACGTCCTGTATAGCTATTTGGTTGTTTTTTTTTTTTTTTAAGAAAAAAAACAGGATGCAGTTAAGGATGTTGTGTGGCACTAAATTGTCCTGTCTCTTTCGTTTCCTTTAATCTTGAACATCCTTCTGCTTTTTCTCTTTTTTAGATTTTTTTTTTAATGTGGACCATTTTTTTTTTCTCAGTTTCTGCTTTATCCAGATTCTTTTTTTTTTTTTTTATTGTTATTGCCATACATTGTCATGATATCACCATGGGTTTACATATGCTTCCCCTCCGGAACCCCCCTCCCTCCTCCCTCCCCCCCGGGAAATCTCGCTGCACCAGTCCCGAGCATCAATCCTGGGCTGGCGATTGATTAGACACATTACAATTAACATGCTTCAATGCCCTTCTCCCATATCATCCCACCCTTACCCTCATCCACAAAGTCCACAAGTCTATTCTATACATCTGCGTTCCTTTTGTTGTAATGTGGACCATTTTTAAAGACTATTGAATTTGTTATAACATGGTTTCTGTTGTTTATGTTCTGGGTTTTTGGCCCCAAGGCATGTGGGATCTTAGCTCAGGGATGGGGCGGGGGTGGGGGGGTTAAGACTAACCACTGGACCTCCAGGGAAGTCCCCTTCCTGCTTTTTATTCTTTAAAAATTCTTTCACGACAGTGAGGAAGAGTCAAGGCTAGCAGTTTTGCAGAATATCCCATAATCTGGTTTTCCGTGATTTTCTCAAGATTCAGATGAAAAGTCTTGTCAAGAAAATGCCATGGGTTAGGTTGGAATTTCCCACCTCATCACATCAGGAGACCTCTGATGTCCTCATGGGTCTGGTGCACGCCCACGTCACCCAGGGTGTTATCTGATCAGGCCTGTATGTGATAGCCGTGTAAAGGCCTCTTTTCTCCTCGGTAACTAGTAACCATCTGTGACGTGATACTTGGAGACTATGTGCATATCCTTTTCCCAAACACACCTCACCCACTGGATTTGGCATTTATACAAGATCCATGCTTTAGTCAGTTCACTTCAGTTGCTCAGTTGTGTCCGACTCTTTGTAACCCCATGAACTGCTGCACACCAGGCCTCCCTGTCCATCACCAATGCCCAGAGTTTACCCAAACTCATGTCCTTTGAGTTGGTGATGCCATCCAACCATCTCATCCTCTGTTATCCCCTTCTCCTCCTGCCTTCAGTCTTTCCCAGCATCGGGGTCTTTTCAAATGAGTCAGCTCTTCGCATGAGGTGGCCAAAGTATTGGAGTTTCAGCCTCAGCATCAGTCCTTCCAATGAACACCCAGGACTGATCTCCTTTAGGATGGACTGGTTGGATCTCCTTGCAGTCCAAGGGACTCTCAAGAGTCTTCTCCAACACCACAGTTCAAAAACAATTCTTGGGCCCTCAGCTTTGTTTATTCCATGCTTACATACATCAGTTATTACATTGATGGTCCCCAAATGGGGTGTGTTTCCCTTACATTTATCAGCCAGCTTTTAAAATCTGGCTCCATTTTCATTTCATTTTTTAAATGTTCATGCTGGCTCTTTGTTGTACACGGGCTTTTCTCTAGTTTCAGAGCACGGGTTCTAGAGGGCTTGGGCACAGTAGTTGTGGCAAATGGCCTCTCTAGTTGAGGGGTGAGTTGTCCCGACTTGGAATTGAACCTGTGTCCCCTGAATTGCAACGCAGATTCTTAACCACTGGACCACCAGGGAAGTCCCTCAGCCAGCATTTTATATGAAGACCTTTCCCTATCTTTGCCCTTATTGTCATTTTTAAAAAAAAGTTGATCATTAGGGACCTATGGATTATTTTTTACTCTCTGTTATAATCCATTCCATCATTTTTATGCCAAAATAAATACAGTGCTTGCTATTTTAATCATTTTTGAGTGTACAGTTTAGGGGCCGTCAGTACATTCATACTGTTCTGCAACCATCACCACCGTCTGTCTCCGGGACTCTGTATCCATGCTCCCCTCCCCCACGTTCCTGGCAGCTACACCATCTTTTTTTTCATGCTCAAATTGTCTTAGATTTGGCCGAGGACGGGAGTTCCTGCGGTCTGTTTCCTGTGTCCTCTGACGTAGCTCCATCTTTCTTTGAGCACTTCCTTGTTTTCTGGCACAAGAAGACTTTCCAGGCTCCTTTCATCCTTTCTCAGCCCCAGCGCCAGACTCCGGTATTTCTCCAGGGACCCCACCCAGTTCCTTTTTGTGGGCAAGGAGTGGTATTTATAAACTAGCGTTTGGGCATTTAGGTGAACTCATCGCTGTAGGAGGGCTCACCCTTGCCCCAGCCCTCCTAGTAAACGTATTTACATGCATATCTCTTTCTCAGTCACATGAATTCCTTCACGTCACACCACGCATCCGCATTCACTCCAATCTTCTTTCCTTCTTGTGTTTGTTCACTCTTGTCAACCTGGGAGAAAACTGACTCTCCGTGTCCTCACTGTATTTATGTATGTAATCAACACCCGGGAATGTAACCAACAAGACTGCAGAGGCGCCTTCCCTGATGGTACCACCCCCCCTCCCCCACAGCGTGGCCTGCATGCCTCATGCCTGGCCCTCCCCCTCCCAGATGCCTTTCAAGCTCCGTGGGCTCCCATACCAGGTGTGGGGGCCGCCCCCGAGGACAGCATCTTCGTGTTGCCCATCTTCCTCCCCATCCAAGCACACACTTCTCTTACTCTCCATGGGCTCCGATGTTCCGCGTCCCATACCTGGGGTGGGGGGAACTATCCCTCTGGGTGGGTGCCCGCATCACCCCCCGGCTAGGACTCTGACCCTCACACCTGTAAGGGCAGCATTTCTCCCAGCTTCAGTGAATCTTGTTCACCTCTTGGTAACCTTGTTAAAAATGCAGGCTACTGGGTCCCACTCCCAGAGGTTATGACTCAGTCGATTGACACGAGATGATGAAATCCACACTCAGCAGCTGCTTCTGATGCCAGTGGTCTGAGTGACAATTTCAGAAATTCTGTTTTCATCTGGAATCATAGGATCAAAAGATAAAGCACACTTAATATTTTGACATGTATTGCCAAACTGCCTCTCTGAAAGGCTGTAGCCAGTTGCAACTCCACCGGCCATGCACACTGTCCCCAAACTTTGAACAGAGCCCTGTAGGAGGAGGTGCTTCCCAAATGCTGGGTGGGTGGGTGGAGGTGGAGGGGTGGGGGGGAACTTCTTCCCTGGGACTCAGTTTCCTTACAAAATCAGGATCTTGGATTAAAATCAGTGTTTCCAAATGTACCTGATGAGGAACATCACCTGGAACTCTTGTTAGAAATTCCAATTTGCAGGCTCAGGTCTATTGCATAAGACTGTCCTGGAGAAGAGGGTGGGGGAATCTGTGTGTAATCCTGAGCTTCTCTTGAAGAAGTTCCATCCACATTGCTGCTTAGACTCAGTGAGTTGTGTATGTATTGCTGTGATCGACTTTGCATGTTGTCTCCAGTTCTATAATATTTTGATTTCACCTGACTGTACAAGACCTTGTTTAATTATGAACCAATAGCTGTGAACTTTAGAGGAAAAAGTACAGGCTGTCTACAGAGCAGCTATAATGCTCAAATAAGATATATCTGAATGATAAATTCAAGACATGTCTTTTACATCTTTGCAAAGGCTAAATATTTCATTTATTTTTTACATTTTTAAAGAAACTGCCAGTGCAGAGATTTAAAATATTCCTAAAATGTCAAGGTTGCATACTAATACCCATGTGCTGCTCTCTCATTGGGAATATTAAAGTGATGGACTAGTACATAATAAAATAGAAAATTCAGACCTGAAGGAAGATCTTCAAGTAAAAAAAAAAAAATTCAGGTTTCTCAGGGAAAGGGAAAAAAGTTCAGTGGAAAACAGTAATAATGATAAAAGAGGATTGAAAGTAGATATCATGACAGCACGCTAAAGGAATGATGTATAATTTGGAGAAGTTATGGTTAGAGTTTGCTGCAGAGGAATGCATTGATTCATCTTGAACAAATATTAAACCGCTGAAGATTTTCCATGCTGAAGTGACTTTTTTTTTTATTAGATTGATTTATGAACCATATTTACAAAACACTCCAAATTGGAAGTCGACAGGTCACTCTTGGCTATTGGAGATTTTGGTCAAATAAATCTTCAGGTATACACTTTTTTAAAAAGTTAATCATTGAGCATGTACCATGAGCCAGGTTCTATCCTAAATGCTTTTCTTCTTTAACTTATTTTCCCTTCCATCAGCCTTGTGAGGTATGTCCTTTTTTGACTCCTTTCGAGAGGGGAGTCGTACTTCTGACACGTCCCTGGTGGCTCAGAGGGTAAAGTGTCTGCCTACAACGCGGGAGATCCGGGTTCAATTCCTGGGCTGGGAAGATCTCCTACAGAAGGAAATGGCAACCCACTCGAGTATTCTTGCCTGGAAAATCCCATGGTTGGAGAAGCCTGGTGGGCTACAGTCCGTGGGATCGCAGAGTCCGACAGCACTGAGCGACTTCTCTTTCTTTCTTTGAGAGGGGAGGAAGCTGAAACCTAGATCACTTAACTGGTTTGCCCACCGACCCACAGCTCTTAAGTGATGAAGCTGGAACTCAAAGCCAGGGGGCTGCCTCCAGGACCCGCGTTCCCTGCCACATCACAGCAGAGTGGTGGTTAGTGTGGACGGTTGTTAGGAAGAGCACATTGCTGCTTTATTTTCTATCTTCATTCAAAATGGAGTCATTAGTATCAGCGGTGGTTTGGGTAGACGTGAGCCAGGTTTCTCACTGTCAAAAAAAAAAAAGTTACAAAGAAGCAAGGGGGAAATCTAGAATGAACCCCATGGTTCTAGAATAGTGTTGGAGGCATCAGTATGAATTCATGGTTAGTTTAATATAGGCAGAGAGATGATAGGTTGATACAGATAATCAGAATTATGCACGTGGGACTTCTCTGGTGGTCCAGGGGTTAGGAATCTGCAAGCAGGGTTTGATCCCTATTTGGGAAGCTAGGATGCCACAGAGCAACTAAACATGCCTGCCGTGACTACTGAAGCCCTCGTGCTCTGGAACCGGGTACTACAGGTACCGAGCCTGCCTGCCACAACTAGGGAGTCCATGCATCGCAACGAAAGACTCTCCATGACACAGCCGAGACCCGACACAGCCATATAAATATTTTTTTTTAAAAAAAGAAGTATGCATGTATATCCTTGGGTTTACGCACACACTGTATTTCCTGGCTTGTCTCATCAGAGAACCTGGCAACAACGGCACCTTAGTGGCAAGAACTCGCTCCTGAAGATGCATTTAGTAAATGAGGACCAGCATTTCCCGCTTGGTGTCCGACACCACGTTCCAATAAAAGCAACCAGGGATCCCTGAAGAGGCGGCTGCTTCTAGGGGTAGAGCAGGGAAAATGTGAGATGTGTCTAGATCACCTCGCAGGCCTCGAAATTAAAGAAGTTCCCAAAGGGACTTCCCTGGCGGTCCAGTGGCTGAGCCTCCAGGCTCCCAATGCAAGGGGCCCAGGTTCGGCCCCTGGTCAGGGAACTAGACCCTGCATGCTGCAACTAAGACCCAGGGCAGCCAAATACACACATCAATGTAAAAAGGTTCCCAAAGGGCAAAACAATGGGGTACATTAAAGGGACTAGGAGCCAGCTGTTGTGATTGTGTTTGCTTAGATCCTGTGTTTTGGCATTCAGCCATCCCAGGGCCAAACAAACAGCCAAAGTAGTTTCCGTCTCCGCTGTGGTCCAGCTTTTGTGGGGGGTGTGGAATTCATGCCACAAACCCAATCCCAAATGCACATCCCCAACCACCTCCTTTATTTAGCTCTCACACACCAAGGCAGTATTTCCCCAGCTCTGGATCAACCCAGAGCTGCATACCAGACAACCAGGGACAGCCCCTACCCTGTGAAGCCTATGCTAGAATTTTTCAAGCTAACCCTAAACCTTGCCTTTCCCAGGGAAACCCCAGTAAAGATGTGGCCTGTGGTCTCCCCACTCCTGCTTCTGCTCTGACCAAACCTGGTGCTTCTCCATGTGCCCCCATGTGTCCCCTTCCTTTGGAAAATGTAAGTAAGAAATTCTTCTTTCAACGGCATTAACCTCTCCCTGTTCACTTAGTCACCTCCGTAAGTTAGAATCCCACAGGTTTCAACACAGTTGGCACAGTGAGAGGGTGTCTCTGTGTTCTGCAGACAGGCGTCTAGGTGCTCTGGGCTTGCTAACGGGGTTCACCCAGCAGCAGTTCTGTCCAGAGGGTGTGCCCACTGCTGTGGTCCGTGCCCTTCTGCTGTCTCTGCCTGATGCCCTGTCTGCCGCCCTGGCCTTCTAATCCAGGTTGTAAGAGGACTTGAAGGACACACACCTCCACAGCCGACCTCATTCATTCTTGGGTGCTGAAGTCTAGTCTGGCAGTTGCCCTGATTCCCCAGTTGGCACCTTACTTTGGACAGCTTGGTCCACTGGGCCAAACCTGGTCTCCCCCACTCAGTAAACCTAGGTTCCAGGCAGTGACCCCAGGCTGTTTAAGATGAGGCAAAAACTCTCCCACAAAAGGAACAAGGACAGGCTTCCTCCAGTGAGACTGTGTGATTGGGATTTTCAAATACCCAGTATTCTTTTTATTTATTTTAAAAATTTATTTGTTTTTATTTGAAAGATAATTGCTTTACAATGTTGTGCTGGGTTTTGCCATACATCAGCATGAATCAGCCATAGGTAACATATGTCCCTTCCCTCCTGAACCTCCCTCCCTCCTCCTACCCCTTCAGGTTGTCACAGATTTCCAGGTTTGAGCTCCCTGCGTCATATGGCAAACTTCCCTGGCTCCCTAATTTTACAGACGATAGTGTATGTTTCAGTGCTGCTCTCTCAGTTGTCCCGCCCTCTTCTTCCCGCCCCCACCCCTTGTCCACAAGTCTGTTCTCTATGTCCGCATCTCCACTGATACCCTACAGATAGGTTCATCAGTACCATCTTTCTAGATTCTGTGTATATGTATTAATAAACAATATTTGTCTTGAAGAGCTGTTTTGTGCTGGACACTGAACTGGCAGGTTAAAGACTCGGAGAAATAGGCTTCTGGAGCCCAAATACAATAAATTATCTAAGATTTATAGAGGAGGTGCATGTAAAGCCTATTTAAATATGTAATGCAACACATCTGTGCCCAATCCTTGGCTAAAAGTTTTTGTTTGTTCTTAAAAAGTTCAGGATGATGTAGAGGAAATAAAGTCCAACCGTTCAGACGGCCAAATAGCAGATGAAACAGATGGACTCTGAGCTGCCATAAAGCCCAGAAAATCCTCCTGCTCTCCTGGCCCTTACACTGTAACTGGCAGGAAAACTCCATTTTTCTGCCATTGTGGTTGTAGGTTGCACAGCCTTCTGCTTTTTTTCTCTTTTATATATTGACCCTTCAAAGTTTATATCATGGATAATAGAATGATAATTTATAAAGAATTTACTTGAAAATAAATATGAGAGATTGAGCTCCATAAGACTAATTCGGGCTCCATGCCCAGAGAAATCTTGTATTGAGAATTTCTTGACTTAAATATATTCACTGGAGCCACCTATTAGCTAAATCCCTTGGTGGGTTTCTATTTAACTCTGTGAAGGCAGAAAAATGTATCACAGGGCCATTATTGATTAGCATTGAATGTAGAAAGGCTGTATGTACTAAAGTGATTTTTCTATGTGAATGTACACAGTGTAACATACATGTGTGTTTGCAAACACACAGCTAAAAGTGGTGGTCATCCAATCACTGTTGGCTTCTAAACCATCTGGCTGGTCTTTGGTTTTTAAGTTAAAGTTCACTCCTATGTTTTGCTCTGGTTTCTCAATGCAAAAAAAAAAGTGTTGACAAGTGACAGCAAAGCATGTGTTGAGAAAGGGGGCTTTTGTTTTTAGCAGAGAGCACTCTTGGCCTCTTTTGAAAAGTCCAAGGTGCAAGCTGGGAGACTCCCCTTACAAACGGGTGAAGCAATCTTCCACCTATTTGATTAAGCCCTTTTCTTGGCTCTGTTCAAGCATTCCTGGGGTGTGAATGCCTTTGCTACTCTGGCATCAGTAAGAATCCCACACTCCCCGGGCTGTAAGTCTCTGACAGTATCCAGGAGGGGGTCGGGGAGCAGACCCGTACAGGTGCAGCTAAAGAGACCTGCCGTGGAACTGCAAAGAGGGCGCTTCCCTGGTGGCCCACGGGTTAGGACTCGCGTGTCCTTTGCAGCGGGCATAGGTTTGACTCCTGGTGGGAGAACTGAGAGCCTGCATGCTGTGTGCCATGGTCAGAAAAAAGATCTGCAAAGAAAAAACCGCTGTCAGTGACAAGGAGGAGTGACGTTGTTCATCTCTCCATTCTGCTGTAAGAAAAGACGACTGGAGGGTCTGATCGCTGCTTCTGCCTCTGCTGGTTCTCCCCCGCTTACTTCTTTCTCTTTCAGTGAAGGTGGCGATAACAGACATAAGCATAAATGTGGAGACGTGTGTGTATTCCTTTCTTCCAGCTTTTTTCTGTGTGTGTGCTCAGTTACTCAGTCATGTCTGACTCTTTGCGACCCTCTGGACTGTCTAACCCACCAGGCTCCTCTGTCCAAGGGATTCTCCAGGCGTGATACTGGAGTGGGTAGCCATTTCCTTCTCCAGGGGATCTTCCCCACCCAGGGATCGAACCCGCATCTCTTAACATCTCTTGCATTGACAGGAGGGTTCTTTATCACTAGCGTCACCTGGGAAACCCCTTTGTATATGCATGTATGTATGTATGCATATGTGTGTATATACATATCATATATGTGTGTGTATATATATATACACACATACATATCATATATCATATATATATGAGATAGTTGGATAGCATCACCAACTCAGTGGACATGAATTTGAGCAAATTCCAGGAGAAAGTTGGAGAAGGAAATGGCAACCCGCTCCTGTATTCTTGCCTGGAGAATCCCATGGACAGAGGAGCCTGACCGGGCCATGGTCCATGGGGTCTCAGACGGACACGACTTAGCAACAACGTATATATTTATACACACACACACACATGCATATATGTATATATAAACACACCACAACTTCTTTATCTGTTCATCGGTCACTGGACACTTACAAACAGCGCTGCAGTGAACATGGGGTGCAGATATCTCTTTGACATAGTGTCTTCATTTTTTCAGATATATCCTGAGATGTGGAATTGGTGAATTATATGGTACTTCTATTTTTAACGTTTTGAAGAGCCTCTGTACTCTTTTCCATATTGGCTGCACCATTTTCTAGTCTTTCCAACAGGGCATAAGGGTTACCATTTCTCTCCATCCTCACCAGCATTGGCTATCTCTTGGCTTTCTAACAAGCACGAGGTTAGAGATCTCACTATGGTTTTGATCTTGTCATATCTTATCCACATTAACCGGTAGAACTGAGGAGAATAATTTGGATGCATGCATCCTTCATTCATCCTAGGCCTATTTAAAAAACTTCAAGGATACCATGGGCCTGTATCACTATTGCAAATAGTCAAGGATCAGAGGCACTCCTTGGAAAGTGTCAGGAATCCATGACTCAAGTCCATTGCAGTCAAATGTTTTCCTGGGGAGCCTTGCATAAATATTTCTAAGAACACTTCCACAAATGTTATGGGAATTTGCATGTGAAATCCTGCATAGTAAAGACAAGGAACCTCACTTCAGTCTCGTTCTTGGGGCAGTTCAAGATCCAGAGACTCCCAGGGGCAGGTCTTCAGCAGATAAAGGGGTGAGACTTGGTGGGGGAAGGGAGATCTCTGTGAGGGCTGTAACTTTGCAGCTTTCCCCCAGGAAATCAGTAGAGCTTTGCTGAAGGGTGGATCATCAGCCAGGGAGTGCAGAAGGAGACGAGGAACCGAATCTTCTGTGTGCACACGGAGGAAGGAGGATTCATGGAAAGTGATCCAGTAGTCAGCACTTAAGTTCAGTCGCTTAGTCGTGTCTGACTCTTTCAACCCCACGGGCTGCAGCACACCAGGCTTCTCTTGTCCTTCCCTGTCTCCTGGAGTTTGCTCAAACTCGTCCATCGGGTCAGTGATGCCATCCAGCCATCTCACCCTCTGTCGTCCCCTTCTCCTTCCGCCTTCAGTTTTTCCCAGCATCAGGGTCTTTTCTAGTGAGTCAGCTTTTTGCATCAAGTGGCGAAAGTACTGGCGCTTCAGCTTCAGCATCAGTCCTTCCAATGAATATTCAGGACTGATCTCCTTTAGGATGGACTAGTTGGATCTCCTTGCAGTCCAAGGGACCCTCAAGAGTCTTCTCCAACACCACAGTTCAAAAGCATCAATTCTTCGGTGCTCAGCTCTCTTTATAGTCGAACTCTCACATCCATACATGACTACTGGAAAACCCGTAGCCTTGACTAGATGGACCTTTGTTGGCAAAGTAATGTCTCTGCTTTTTAATATACTATCTAGGTTGGTCATAGCTTTTCTTCCAAGGAGCCAGCATCTTTTAATTTCATGGCTGCAGTCATCATCTGCAGTGATTTTGGAGCCCAAGATAATGAAGTATGTCACTGTTTCCATTGTTTCCCTATCTATTTGCCATGAAGTGATGTTACTGGATACCATGATCTTCGTTTTTTGTTGTTGTTGTTTTTTTTTAATTTTCTTTACATTATTGTGTTGGTTTTGCCATACATTGACATGAATCTGCCATGGGGATCTTCATTTTTTTGAACGTTGAGTTCTAAGCCAACTTTTTCACTCTCCTCTTTCATCAAGAGGCTCTTTAGTTCCTCTTCACTTTCTGCCATAAAAGTGATGTCATCTGCATATCTGAAGTTATTGATACTTCTCCTTGCAGTCTTGATTCCAGCTTGAGCTTCATCCAGCCTGGCATTCCGCAAGATGTACTCTGCATATAAATTAAATAAGCAAAGTGACAATATACAGCCTTAATGTACTCCTTTCCCAATTTTGAACCAGTCTGTCTGGTTGTAGCTGTTGCTTCTTGACCTGCATACAGATTTCTTAAGAGGCAGGTAAAGTGATCTGGTATTCCCATCTCTTGAAGGATTTTCCATGTTTTTTTGTGATTCACACAGTCAAAGGCTTTAGCGTAGTCAAAGAAGCAGAAGTAGATGTTTTTTGGAACTCTCTTGCTTTTTCCATGATCCAACAGATGTTGGCAATTTGATCTCTGATTCCTCTGCCTTTTCTAAATCCAGCTTGAACATCTGGAAGTTCTTGGTTCTCATACTTTGAAGCCTAGCTTGGAGACTTTTGAGCATTACTTTGCTAGTGTGTGAAATGAGTGGAAGTGTGCGGTAGTTTGAACATTCTTTGGCATTGCCTCTTTTGGGGATTGGAATGAAAACTGACCTTTTCCAGTCCGTGAAAGAACTGTGTCCAAGGGCAAAGGAGAAGCCCCAACAAGATGGGAGGAGGGCGAAATCATGTTTAGAAGCAAATTCCATACCCCCAGAAGTGCTCGGAGGGCTCAGACAAAAGCTTGTATCCACCAGGACCCAGGGACCACACGAGAGACTAAGCCAACCCTGCCGTGAGCGTCCGAGTATCCCCTGCGGAGGCGCGGGCAGCAGTGGCCTGCTGCCGGGACAGGAGCTCTGGCTGCAGCAGAGGCCCCGTGAGTGGCACAAAACCTCTTGGAGGAAGTCGCCATTATTTCCACCCTAAAACCACTGAGCAGATGACCCAGAAACTGAAGAAGAATTACACTGAAGAAGTCCTTGCACTGTTGGGAAAGTTCTAGGGTCCACAACAAATTTCCCAACCTGGAGATCAGGCAGAGGAACTGAGAACCCCCAGGGAATTTGACTTTGGAGGCCAATGGGATTTGATTACAGAACTTCCACAGGATTGGGGAGACAGACTCTTGGAGGGCACAAACAAAACCTTGTGTGCACAGGACCCAGGAGAAAGGAGCAGTGACCTCACAAGAGGTCACTGAGCTGGACGTGCCTGTGAGTGTCCAGGAGTCTCCGATGAGGCGTGGGTCAGCAGTGGCCTGCTGCGAGGTCAGGAGCGCTGAATACAACAGTCCTTGGATCCTCTGGCATCAGTCCTTTTGAAGGTGGTAGTCATTACCCCTACCACAGTAAGGCCTCAAGTGAAGAAAAGATGTCCTTTTCATCACAGAGGATGGGAACGCAAAGGTAGGAAGTCAAGGGACACCCGGAGTAACAGGCAAATTTGGCCTTGGAGTACAAAATGAATCAGGGCAAAGGCTACCAGGTTCCTCAGGAAACACAGCCCCACCCATCAACAGAAAATTGTATTAAAGATTTCGGGAGCATGGACCCACCCATCAGAACAAGACCCAGATTCTCCCAGAGCCAGTCCCTCCCATCAGGAAGCTTCCACAAGCCTCTTTTCCTCATCCATCAGAGGGCAGACAGAAGGAAAACCACAATCACAGAAAACTAACCAAACTGATCACATGGACCACAGCCTTGTCTAACTCTATGAATCTATAAGCCATGCCATGTAGGGCCCCCAAAGACGGATGGGTCAAGGTGGAGAGTTCTGACAAAACGTGGTCCACTGGAGAAGGGAATGGCAAACCACTTCAGTATTCCTGCCTTGAGAACCCCATGAACAGTGTGAAAAGGTAAAAATATATGACACTGAGAGATGAACTCCCCAATATGCTACTGGAGAAGAGTGGAGAAATAAATCCAGAAAGAATGAAGAGGCTGCTGCTGGTGGTGGTTTAGTTGCTAAGTCGTGTCTGACTCTTGTGGCCCCATGGACTGTAGCCCGCCAGGCTCCATTGTCCATGGGATTCTCCAGGCAAGAGTACAGGGGTAGGTTGGCATTGCCTTCTCCAGGGAATCTTCCCAACCCAGGAATCGAACCTTGATCTCCTGCATTGCAGGCAGATTCTTTACCGACTGAGCTACAAGGGAAGCCCATGAGGAGGCTGAGCCAAAGTGAGCACAGCGCCCAGTTGTGAATGTGACTAGTGATGGAAGTAAAGAACGATGTTGCATAGGAACGTGAAATGTTAGGTCTACTAATTAAGGTAAATTAGAAGTGGTCAAACAGGAGATGGCAAGAGTGAACATTCACATTTCAGGAATCCGTGAACTAAAATGGACCAGAATGGGCAAATTTAATTCAGGTGGCCATTATGTCTACTACTGTGGACAAGAATCCCTTAGAAGAAATAGAGTAGCCCGTGTAGTCAACAAAAAAGAGTCCAAAATGCAGTACTTGGGTGCAGTCTCAAAAACGACAGAATGATCGTTGTTCATTTCCAAGGCAAACCATTCAGTATCGCAATAATCCAACTCTATTCCCCAACCACTAATGCCAAAGAAGTTTATGTTGAATGGTTCTACCAAGACAAGATCTTTTAGAACCAACACCAAAACAAAAAAAGATGTCCTTTTCATTATAGAGGACTGGAATGCAAAAGTAGGAAGTCAAGAGATACCTGTAGTAACAGGCAAATTTGGCCTTGGAGTACAGAATGAAGGAGGGCAAAGGCTAATAGAGTTCTGCCAAGAGAATGCACTGGTCCTAGAAAACACCCTCTTCCAACAACACAAGAGATGACTCTACACATGGACATTGCCAAATGGTCATAACCAAATCAGATTGATTATATTCTTTGCAGCTCCAAATGGAGAGACTCTATACAGTCAGCAAAAACAAGACCGTGGCTCGGATCATGAACTCCTTATTGCCAAATTCAAACTTAGATTGAATAAAGTAGGGAAAACCACTAGACCATTTAGGTATGACTTAAATCCCTTACAGTTATACAGTGGAAGTGAGAAATAGATGCAAGGGATAAGATCTGAATGAGCGCCTGAAGAACTGTGGGTGGAGGTTCATAACATTGTACAGAAGACGGTGATCAAAACCATCCCCAAGGAAAAAAAATGCGAAAAGGCAAAATGGTTGTCTGAGGGGGCCTTACAAATAGCTGAGAAGAGAAGCAAAAGGCAAAGGAGAAAAGGAAAGCTATATCCATGTGAATGCAGAGTCCCAAAGAATAGCAAGGAGAGATAAGAAAGTCTTCCTAAATGATCAATGCAAAGAAATAGAGGAGAGCAATAGAATGGGAAAGACTAGAGATCTCTTCAAGAAAATTAGAGATACCAAGGGAGTATTTCATGCAAAGATGGGGCACAATAAAGGACAGAAATGGTGTGGACCTAATAGAAGCAGAAGATGTTAAGAAGAGGTGGCAAGAATACACAGAACTATACAAAAAGATCTTCATGACCCAGATAACCATGATGATGTGATCACTCACCTAGAGCCAGACATCCTGGAATGCAGTCAAGTGGGCCTTAGGAAGCATCACTAGGAACAAAGCTGGTGGAGGTGATGGAATTCCAGTTGAGCTATTTCAAATCCTGAAAGATGATGCTGTGAAAGTGCTGCACTCAATATGCCAGCAAATTTGGAAAACTCAGCAGCCATTGCTTAGGTAAATGGGAAAAAAGAGAGACAGAGGTGGGGGACTTTCCTGGCAGTCCAGTGATTGAAACTTCCCCCTCCAATGCAGAGGGTGCAGATTTGATGCCCAGTGAGGGAGCTAAGATTCTACATGCCACATGGTGTAGTCAAAAAAAAGGGCGGGGG
This sequence comes from Antilocapra americana, assembly GCA_007570785.1. Classification (NCBI taxonomy): domain Eukaryota; kingdom Metazoa; phylum Chordata; class Mammalia; order Artiodactyla; family Antilocapridae; genus Antilocapra; species Antilocapra americana. The sequence continues at coordinate 6,044,873 of ML660774.1, read as the reverse complement.
GTGGGGGGAGAAAAGACGTATCTCTCAGTTATGTTTTCTATCTTCTTAACAGGATTTACCCAAATCTTCATTAACATATTCTAAGAACATTTTGTTTTTCTTTCTACCTTACTTGGTCGAAACTTTTAAACTCCTTTGGTATCATTCTCTAGCATGGGCAGATTTTTTTTTTTTTGGAAGTGTTTCTTTAGGGACCATTAAATATAGTTTTTAATCTGTTTCACTTGATTTTTATTTTAGTAATACCCAGAGGAATATTCATATATGAATCAGCCTGAAATAATGGAGCTTGGAATAATTGTATTTTGGGGAAATAGGTCAGTTCACAGCTGCCACTAAAAAGGTAGCATCTTGCGGCAGTAGTTCTTTGGGCATATGGATCATAAAAACTGCTGCTCAGTCACCCATTCCATGTGTTTTAAGCTTGATATTAATGGTTAGAAACGTACAAATGTAGTTCAGGGAGGCAAATTTTTGAACAAAATGACTTGAGGTTAACATTTATAGGGAGTTTGGGACCCAAATTTCACCAGTAAGATTACTCCAGCACACTTCACCTGATTTGAGAACGTTCATGCAGGTTCTTACCCACTTCGGAACCCTTGGCTGGGACCATTCACGCACCTAAATCTAATGTTTGTACACTGACGCCTCCTCTTCCTGCCCCCCAGGTTTTCCCTGGGACACCAGAGAGGTCATGAGATGATGCTGCCACCTGGTGGTCAATCGGGGTAACTAGCCTTGACCCCCACACACTTCTCTCAAGAGAAGGGTTCAGACCTGTTCAGTTCCAGGTCTGCTCTGTGCAGTAAATGTTTATTGAACTTACATGAAGGCCGGGGATTGTGATGATCCCTAGGGGACACACCTATCCTTGTCTACTTTTCTTTTCTTTTTTACCATTTATAATTCAATTTATTTAGTCTCAGGCAATTGCTTTCTGGGGAACAGACTCATTCTCTTTCCCCTTCTCGGTCCGGGTTTCCCCTGTCACTTCTTGCTTGGTTCCTTAGAAATGGTTAGCCCTCCTCTCCTTCATCCTTAGCTTCCGTTTGGGCACCATCAGTGACGATAACCATGACTCAAAGCGAGAATGTTACGCTGTTAGACATTGTTCCAAGGAAAAGGGAAATCATACATTTTATAATTTTTCCACGAACTTCTAAAGCCTTTGAGAGGGCCCAGAGTTTCACAAAGGACTCTGTCTTCCCCTCTAATTGTGTCTACACTATTTTTTACTTACTTTTCCTGAGGCACCAACAGTGAAGAAAAATATTTCTATTTCTTCTCATCCATTTTCTATTTCTAGCCATAGTAAGTGTTGCTTTTTACTACTTTCAGCTCATTGTGGGTTATATGAGCTTATTTGAGATTGTTTGTAAGTGTAATCACCATTGATTAAACTGCTTTTAGGGAAAATTCATTTCAGCCAAAAAAAGAAGCTAAAAGCTTTTGAAATGTAGTCCATATCAACAGGAAAATTTTCTTCAGTCAAGAGTCATAAATTAGCGGCTCGTTCATTTATAATATTAAAACGATTTACTACTTCATAGATCAACTATCTTGGAATCTTTAAATAACATGATCTTCTGAATGCATTTAAATTGTGATTCAATTATAAAACATTTGGAAATGGAAGTTGCTCTAAATCCAGTGGGTATAAACACAGAACCAGTAAGAATCAAAGAATTTGGAAAGAATCACACAATTTCAGGATTCTCTTAGTTCCACAAAGTGTGCACATAGTTTCTGAAATATTCTTATGTGCAATCAAAACATTTGGGATGACTAATCTTGAGAACTATGCAACTTTCAAATAAATTTCAGAATTCATAGTGGGGTTGCTAAATCAAAGGGTACATACATTTGTAATTTTGATACATATTGCCAAATTTCTGTTCACAGAGATTATACCAGTGACGCTGTTATCATTTTTTGAATCCCCAAAGACATCATTATTCTTGGTTTATACAGTCAGTGTTAGATTTAGCCAAACATTTATGGTTTCCTTTGCTATTCATTCCTTTCTCATCTCTGGGTTTTCATATAGGGTTATTTTCCTTTCAAAAGTATATCCTTCAGAATTTCCTGTAGTGAGTTTCTGCTGGTGGCAAATTCTGTTTTGTTTGTCTGAAAATGTCTTTATTTGCCCTCTTTACTGAAATAATTCTAGGCTGACAATTATGGTCTCTTAATGGCAACCCTGGTTGGACTTCCCTGATGGCTCAGACGGTAAGGCATCTGCCTACAATGTGGGAGACTTGGGTTCAATCCTTGGGTCAGGAAGATCTCCTGGAGAGAAAATGGCACCCCACTCCAGTATTCTTGCCTGGAAAATCCCATGGACGGTGGAACCTGGTAGGCTACAGTCCGTGGAGTCGCAAAGAGTCAGACACAACTGAGCAATTTTACTTTCACTTTCAATGGCAACCCACTCCGGTATTCCTGCCTGGAGAATCCCATGGACCGAGGAGCCTGGCGGGCTATCGTGCATGGGGTACAAAGAGTTGGATTCGACTTAGTGACTGAGCATGCAACATGTGGCAAAATCTCATCCTTTCAGCTTCCTTTGTTGCTGTTAAAGACTTAGGAATTAATTAAGTGTAATTCTTTTCTGCTGCTGTTGCTCAGTCATGTCCAACTCTTTTGAGACCCTATGGACTGTAGCCCGCCAGTCTCCTTTGTTCATGGAGTTTCCCAGACAAGAATACTGGAATGGGTAGCTATTTCCTTCTCCGGGGATCTTCCCAACCCAGGGATTGAATCCGTGTCTTCTGTGTCTCCTGCATTGCAGGTGGATTCTTTACCTACTGAGCTATTGGGGAAGCCTGACTATAACTCAAGGTAATTCGTCTTTTCCCTTCTGGCTGCTTTTAAGATCTTTCTCTTCCAATTTTAAAATAATTGATATTCTTTTAGGGCTTTTCAGAAATTTGTTTTGTTTTCATTTTCTTTGATGTGTCTAGAGCTGGATTTTCTTTTTTCCTCCTTAGGATTTGATGAGCTTCTTAAATCTGTGGATTTGTCTCTTTTATGGTTTTTTATGTACTTATTTTATCCCCTCCAGACGCTCAACAAATGTATATAAGGCCCTCCTAATTCTTCCTTCTATGATTTTATCTTCGGTTCTGTATTTCTCGTCTTCTGTGCTGCATTCTAGGCAATCTCTTCTAACCAGTAGCATCATTCAGTTCAGTAATGTTCTTTTTAGTTCTATCTAACCTGCTTGCAAGCGTTCTTTTAGTACATCATTTCAATTATAGAGTTTTTTGATTTTAGAAGTTCTGTTTGCTTCTTTGTTAATGTAAGGTTTATAGTTTCTGGTTTCCTGGAGATATTTTCAAGCTAGTCTTTCACTTCTTAATACATCAAAGCAGTTGTTTGATAGCACAGGCCTGAGAACCGCCGTGTCTGAGGTGTTTGTGCGGTGGCCGTGAACACATCCCTTCCGGCTGCCTGTGGATCGAGGGGATCCGTGGCTGTGGCAGCAGCCTCTGTGCCCCGGCACCCGTGAGTAGATGAGGAAGAGCCCACGGTCCCAGCCCGGGGGCGCCAGTTTATGGTCATCTCTTGGTTTGGGGGGAACTGGACCTGGCGCTAGTGGTAAAGAACCCCCCTGTCAACGCAGGTTAGAGGTAAGAGATGCAGGTTGATCGCTGGGTTGGGACGATCCCCTGGAGGAGGGCATGGCAACCCACTCCAGTATTCTTGCCTGGAGAATCCCATGGACGGAGAAGGAAGAAGAAAACCGTGCTCAGAGGGAAAGACCAAATTACGAGAATAAATAGAAAGCAAACAGATATATACATTGTGGCTAAATTTAAAAGGGACTAGCTATGTAAACTAATGCATATAATATACAGTCAGGGCTGTGTTTTGTCACCCTGCTTATTTAACTTATGTGCAGAGCACATCATGAGAAACGCTGGGCTGGATGAAGCACAAGCTGGAATCAAGATTGCCGGGAGAAATATCAATAACCTCGGATATGCAGATGACACCACCCTTATGGCAGAAAGTGAAGAAGAACTAAAGAGCCTCTTGATAAAAGTGAAAGAGAAGAGTGAAAAAGTTGGCTTAAAGCTCAACGTTCAGAAAACTAGGATCATGGCATCTGCTCCCATCACTTCATGGGAAATAGATGGGGAAACAGTGGAAACAGTGTCAGACTTTATTTTTGGGGCTCCAGATTCACTGCAGATGGTGACTGCGGTCATGAAATTAAAAGATTCGCTTACTCCTTGGAAGGAAAGTTATGACCAACCTAGATAGCATATTAAAAAGCAGAGACAATACTTTGCCAACAACAGTCCGTTTAATCAAGGTTATGGTTTTTCCAGTATAATGTATGGATGTGAGAGTTGGACTCTAAAGAAAGCTGAGCGCTGAAGATTGGATGCTTTTGAACTGTGGTGTTGGAGAAGACTCTTGAGAGTCCCTTGGACTGCAAGGAGATCCAACCAGTCCAGTCCTGGGTGTTCATTGGAAGGACTGATGTTGAAGCTGAAACTCCAATATTTTGGCCATCTGATGCGAGGAGCTGACTCATTTGAAAAGACCCTGATGCTGGGAAGGATTGAAAGCAGGAGGAGAATAACAGAGGATGAGTTGGTTGGATGGCATCACCAACTCAATGGACATGGGTTTGAGTAAACTCTGGGAGTTGGTGATGGACAGGGAGGCCTGGTGTGCTGCAGTCCATGGGGTCGCAAAGAGTCAGACACGACTGAGCCACTGAACTGAACTGAACTGAATGTAAACTAATTGCAACAACAGTAATGACTGACTTGAGAATATATAAACTGGAAAATATGTATATTTTCCAGTAACTACTGGAAAATATAACATATAAGGTAATAGACACTTAAAAATACATTTTGAAATCCTAGTGTCAGTTGAAAAGAGAGTAAGGATACTGACTAAATTTGGCTTTAAGTCAAATATTTATCATGAGTATTAAGAGTAACTCCTAAAAGAATAAAAGTAGAACATATAACTTACAAATGAGTTGAAAATAAGAGAGAAATTATGATGAAAATTATTAATTCACTAGGGGATAGGCAAGGAGAAATAAGAAGCAAAGAGAAGTATGGAAACTAGCATGAAAATAAGGTGGTAGAAATAAATCCAGTGCATCAGTAGCCCTGGCAAACATAAATGGATAAAAATTTGTGCTATATTCCTTGTACAAGAGACATACTTAAAACATAATGATTTAGAAAGATTAAGTAAAGAATCAAACAACTGAAATGAAACATGTACTATCTAGGACCAAAACAGAACAAATTTTGTGAGTCATAACAATATTGGGTATCACAGAGCTGGAAGCACAAAGCACTGCTAAGGATAATGAAAACTGTTAAATAATGAAGAAATTCACCTAAAAATAAAACTCTGAAATAGTCTGTAGCTAATAGCAAAGTCTTAAATGTAAAGTGCAAATATTGACAGAAGAGAACAAGAAGTAAACGAAAGCACCAACGTAAAGGGTGTTTTTTAACCACATCACTGTGTGTCGTTGATGAATCAGGCAGGTGAAAGTTTAGCAAAGACATCCAAGGTTTTAATAATACAACAAGTATGACCTAACGGCTATATAACAAGACTATGCCCCATAGAGAATAGATGTAAGTCTTAGGCATATGTGCAACGTAATTAGGGTCACAAAGGAAATACCAACAAACACCAAAGCATTTTTATCATATTGGCCACCTTTTCTTACCTCACTGCTATTAATTTGAAATTAATAACAAATAGCAGAGTTTCATGTTTTTGCAAATGAAGAAAAAAACGTCTGAAGCATAGACAATAAAATAGTTATAATGGAATAATGATTGCTAATGTTACTTGAGCAGTGACTAGATACCAGGCACTGGTTAATGCGTCTTACACGGCTTAGCCACTTTAATGCTCGTAACAACCCTATGACACGAGAGCTGTCATCTCCAGATAGTGATATTGCAGATATTCTGTTAGCTTACAGGTGATGATAACTCGTCCAAGAGGCAGAACCATCTTTTTATTTATCACACCCCGAAACTGCTTCTCCACTTAGAAAATAAGCCTGTAACTGAATGCTCATGAAAAAAAAAAAAATACACAGACGCATGCAGGGTACATCAGAAGTGGTAATGCCTGGGGTATTAATAATCTTCAGTGCCGGAGCTGAATTATACCCTCAGCTGAATGAACCCAACAGTAGTAAATGCAATGAAATTAATAGAAAGCACAAATTGGTAAAATAGAAAGCAAAGACACGATAGAGGAGATTATAAAACCCAAAGCTGATTCACTGCAGAAAGTAATAAAATGGTAAGGCCTGAAAGCAAAATGGAGCAACAAAAGAGAGATAAAGCACATTAAAAAATGCACTAAGATGGGGACACGTTGCCAGAGATGGAGCAGAGATTTTTGAAAGTCAAGAGGGAGTGCTGTTCACAACACAATACCAGTGCCGGGAAAATAGAGGAAATGGACAGTTTTCTCAAATAAACATGACTTCTCAAGGGACTAGAAGAGGAAGAGAGAAGCTGAATCTCAAAAATCATGGAAGAATTCTATCAGTGCTTAAAAATCACTCCCAAAACCTAACCCCAGAAATGTTCAGTGCATGCCCAATGACTATCTGAATGATAGAAGGACTCTTTTAAATAGATTATGAGGCAACGCTTCTAACTCACTTCACGAACTCATACAGTGAAAGGAAAGTTACAAAGACTCATTTGCAAACATCGTTACAAAAATCCTAAATAAATTTGGCAAACTGAGCTTCTGCAACATAGAACTAAAAGAATTCTTCATGAACAAATTGGGTTAATTGCAGAGTGCAAAGACAGTTTAAAATAAGAAAATCGTGTTCACATCATCACACTAACAGATTAAAAGGGAAAAAAATGAGAGCATCTTGGAAAACACAGAAATGGCACTTGATAAAATTTAGCATCAGTTCATGATAACATTTTGTTTTCAGTAAAATGGGAATAGAAAAAAAAGTTGCTCAACCTACTTTTATTTTTATTTTCCAGGGAGATTAAAATTGGAAGCCAATTTGGCGGAGTAGTGAGCCCACAGGTATTTGCATTGTAATTCTCTGAACTTGGTTATTTGTTTTGTTTTGGTTTTGGATCATCTAGACGTTAAATGGAAAAATAATTGGGATAACAGAAAATTTATAAAATCGAGACACTGATGAAAGAACAGAAAACAAATTATCACTAAAAAGTAAAGTTGAAGAAAATAAGAGGACTGTGGTTGGTACCACTTTAGATGCTGTGTTAGTCCATTCAGGTTGCTCTAACAAAATACCACTGACCTCGTGGCTTATAAATAATGGCAGTTTGACAGTTCTGGAGGATGGAAGTCCAAGATCAAGACCCTGGCAGGTTCAGTGTCTGGTGGGAGTGGGGCGGGTGGCCTGCTTCCTGGTTCTTGGGCAGCTGTCTTTTCACTGTGTTGTCGTGTAATGTAAAGATTCCCTGGTGGCTCAGTGGTAAAGAATCTGCCTGCCAATGCAGGAGACGCAGGTTCCATCTCTGTTCTGGGGGGATCCTCTGGAGAAAGGACTGGCAATCCACTCCAGTATTCTTGGGCTTCCCTGGTGGTTCAGAGGGCCAGGAATCCGCCTGCAAGGTGGGAGACCTGGGTTCGATTCCTGGGTTGGGAAGATCCCCTGGAGGAGGGCATGGCAACCCACTCCAGTATTCTGGCCTGGGGAATCCCCATGGACAGAGGAGCGGGGCGGGCTACAGTCCATGGGGTCGCCAAGAGTCAGAGACCACTGAACGACTTGAGCACGCATGCGGTGGAAAGGGGTGAGGGGCTCTCTGGGGTCTCTTGTAGAACATCACTCACCCCACCACCGGGGCTCCGCATCTCTCCAAGCTCCTCCTCCTAATACTGTTACAGTGGGCGTCTGGTTTCAACAGATGAAGTTCTGAGGGTCGTAAACATTCGTTCTGTGGCAAATGGTTAGGCAATAAAAACAAACAGTTTGGAGAATTGGGAAGCAGACAGGACGAGGTGAAAACTTAGAAGTAGAAAAAGAAGGACTCATAAGAACTAAGAGGTTCATCTAGATGAAAAGTTAGAAGAAAACAAAATGGCAATGTGGATCTAGTAAAACATTTGTGGGGACAGGGAGTGGTCATTTAAAGCAAAAAAAGAGAAAAAGAGGAGGAGAGGAAAGGGGAAAAAAAATACCACTCGCAATACCACTCACTCTGCTAATACGTTAAGTAGAACTCTCAGAGCTAAGAGTTTTTCTCCTCCCGTGGGCTAGAGCGCTGTCGTCATGCTGCGCTCACGTCATGAACCTTCTGTGCAACCGGAGCGCTGTCAGCCCTGCGTGTCTCTAACGGGGTTCATACAGACTACTGCTGGTTGTGTGCTGGGGGCACGAGAACAGAGGCACCGGCCCCCAAATACCACGTGCCTTAGAACACTGGAGATTTATGCTGGTTAAAAAAGTACTGTGTGAAAAAGCTTACATGCTTAGGGATAAGACAAGCTTCACTGTAGTCTGTAATACCACCTTGACAGGGATTAGGATATACTAGCCTTTATTCATGTCTTCATTCCAAAATCTTCCCTGAGTGCCTGCCTGAGATGCACGAGACAGTCTGCCCTTGCGGAGCTCGCGGTGTTTCAGGGACAACCCGGTACTCAGGTATAATACCAGGCAGACGGAGGTGAGTGCCTTGAGACCAACAGCTTTGTCCTGTAGGGGTAGAGTTCAGTGAGCTGTGGGCATCCCGGAAGGCTCCGTGGAGGCGGTGGCATCCGCCTGCCTGGACCCGGAAGCGCAGGGGACATATGAATGTGAGAAGACGGAGAGAAGACTCAGACAAGCAAAGCAGTCCTCTTTCCTTTCATGTAACACTGGATACTCTCCAGTCACCCATTTAAGAGATGCAAGCATAGGTCAGGCCCATTTGTGTCAGGAAAGAGGAGCCCAGAGTCTGGCATGGAAAACCCCTTATGGGGTCCCTGGACACTTAGGATGTGCTGGAGGAGAAAGGAGCATGTAAGTATCTGGCTTCAGCACCTCTCCTCGGGACAGTCTTGGGATTCCAAGTCTCAGGTGTCCACTGCCCTTTCTTCTCAGCCAGCCTCTGGCACTGCGTAAACAGAGGAATGATGCCTGTCCGTCCCTGCCCGCCAGGCACAGGGGGATGCTGACGGGGTCGGCTTGGACCTCCATGAGGTTCCCCTGTTCAAAGGAATGAATCTAATCGTGCAAATCTCCTCCCATAGCCCAAAGCAAGGGTGCTCACTTGTGAATAATTTGAAAAGGCAAGCAGAAATCTTTGACTGGGCTACTTCAGAATATCTCATAATAGAGAGACTCCTGTATTTCAATCATCAGAATTATAATAGCCTCCCACATTCACAGTTAGGATGACCATTTTGAGTGGTGGTGTTTCTTTGAGAGCTGGGATAATTGTGGTCAATGAAAAGCAGAAATTTCCCCTGCCGGGTTCATAGAGATTTCCCCTGGGAAGTTTGCTCTGAGGAACAGATTAAGAACCTGCTGCAATGCAGGAGACCTGGGTTCAGTCCCTGGGTTGGGAAGATCCCCTGGAGAAGGGAAAGGCAAACCACCCACTCCAGTATTCTTACCTGGAAGATCCCATGGAGAGAGGAGCCTGGTGGGCTATAGTCCATGGGGTCACAAAGAGTTGGACACGACTGAGCGACTAATACAAAGGAATCAGAGCTAAAGGACAGATATTGTAATGCACACATTCTTTAGAGGTGCTTGCAAAGTGTATAAAGGCATCGATAGGAATGAGGTGCATTAAAATCTTTGGCGGCTGGTGGTCTGGACCTTGTTATTCTTAGGTCCTGGGACTGGAAGCCTAGCATCTCTGCAGAAATGCAAACTCTGGCCCCACCTTGGACCCAGATCCCCAGGCATTTGCTATGAACAGTACATTTTGAAAAGTCGTGGCTTAGAGAGCCTTGAGAGGAAGCTATCAATAACCCTGCTCAGATCCCATGAGGTTCCTTAGTGGAAAGAAAGCCAAACATTACTGTTTTATATACTGTACTATAAATGTTGATATCAAACAGGCCAGGTCATACTCTTAAATTATTTCTCATCAATATCCATGACCCAACTAGTTATACTGTTTTTCATTAGTTCTCAGAAAAAATAGGGAGGAAGTTCAGTCTATTTAAATCCAAATTAAGCTTTGGTTTGCAGTACGTCCATTATGAGACCATGTTAAAAGTCACCATACCACTTCTGACTGCATGATGATTAAAAGTAAATTACTAACCCTAAAAAGGCCTCAGCTTGCCACACCTTGTTTTCCTCATATGAATTCTTATTCATTAAATGGCTGAATGTTTGTGAATAAATATCATTCCTATTTTTAAGATCCAAAGACAGATAATTAATGAACTATACTGATAATTACAGAATTTTAATATTTATAGACATCTGTCACTTTACATTTTAAGATACTCTTACCATATGTGCTGCTGTCTTTTAATTCCAGTAATTAAAGTTTATGAACATATACTGTGAAAATGTGGCTGTAACATTGTCAGATTGATTATTAGGAGGCTTTCTTACTGATAAGCTGTCTGTTTTTTAAAGGGAAATTATTACAAAGATTAAACTTATCCTAGAATCTTGTTCCTCTGTTGTTAAAAAAAATGTTTTTGTGTGCACTTTTTAGGTCAAATTCAGCCCACAAATATACCCTACAACCCTGGGTGTGTGGCTGTACCTAAGTTATACTGGTGACATTCTTTAATATGTGAAATATATCACTAATTTGTCAGAATTTCTGCCTAAGAAGGAAGACTTACATCCTTTATAAATTTTATTTGTTTACTGGCTGTGCTGGGTGTTTGTTGCTTTGTGCAGGCTTTCTTTGGTGGCGGCGAGCGGGAGCTTCTCTTCCTTGTGGTGGAGTGGACTTCTTGCTGCAGTGACTCTGTCTTGTGGAGCAGAGGCTCAGCGGTTTGGGGCGCATGGGTTTAGTTGCCCCACAGTGTGTGGAATCTTCCCTGACCAGGGATCGAACCTGTGTCCCCTGCATCGGCAGGCAGATTCTTTACCACTGGGCTACCAGGGAAGTCCCTTCCGTTTTAACCTTCACTAACTTTTCAGTGTCTCCTGCAGAGCTCAGAAGACACTGCACAGGTTGAGAAATGCCTTTCCGGCTTCTTTTATTCACTGCTTGGTGCAGCATCCAAGTTGATTATTGTGTAGTTGAGGCGGGTGAAGTTGTTTTTCTCTTTTTTTTGCGCTTGCCTGAAATACCACCCCAGATTGATTTTGAGTTTCCAAATCCAGGTTGGATTTGAATCAGTCTCCAGGCATTAAAAATAGTAGACACATTTTTATTTAAGTTTTAGCAACAGAGACAATTTCCCAACTGTTCTCGAGAAGTCTGTCTCTTGATGTAGGTTTGGGAAAGGAGTCCATCGATGGAGGCCCTGAACATGCCCATTGTCCATGGCTGGACGATGGCGCAGCCAGACGTATGAACATTGTGGACCCACAAGCCTGCAGCAGCTCGCCCAGGACTGGAGCCTGCTTCAGGGCGGCCTCGCAGAACGTCGGGCTGGTCTCAGGGAGCAGTGCGGGAAACCAGTAACAATAACCTCCCCACCCATCAGTCCGCAATGGCCAGGCCATGAATAGTAACTGACAGCTTCCTTAATTTTGTCCCTGCTTCCAGTCTAAGATCAGCCAGAGAAAGCCACAATACACACCCACATGTTGTTGTTTGTTGTCGTTTAGTCACTCAGGTGCCTCGACTCTTTGTGACCCCATGGACTGTAGCCCGCCAGGCTCCTCTGTCCGTGGGATTCTCCAGGCAAGAATACTGCAGCGGGCTGCCATTTCCTTCTCCAGGGGGTCTTCCCGATCCAGGCACCGAACCCGTGTCTCCTGCTTGGCAGGTGGATTCTTTACCAGTGAGCCACCTGGGAAGCCCAGCTTAACTGCATAGGACGCCCCAATTCTAGGCACTCCATCTCCAGCTTCCTCAGTCCAGCAGCCCTGACTCAGGACGTGCCTGAAGTCATCAGTGCGTGCCTCTACGAAGCTTTCCCCCTCCTCTGCTGTTCTTGCGTCTCTGCCAAAACCCAGGTGCTGGTGGCGACAGCTTGACCTGTGGCACAGAGCATCCCCACAGCAGGGGCCACTCTGCTCCTTTGATCCAAAATTTGGACCCAACCTGATTCCTGGCAGGTGGGAATCTAAGAAGTCCTGGCCTGGCCTCTAGATGGTCTAGCGCTGTAAGCCCTTTTCATTTCCAGCTATCCATCCATCCATTTGAGAAACATCTCTGCGTCTCTTTGTGTTGCCTAGCCATGTGTCTGGTAAGACCTCGCTGTGCTGACTTCTCGTTTGGTTTAGTCGTTAGCTTCTTGCCTTATACCTTGTGACTAAGGCCAAGCTTGGACCCCGCTTTCTCATTCCAGGTTTCCTGTCTTTCTCTTCTGCCTAGCATTGCAGGTCCAGTTGTTCTTGTCATCTTGGGATGGAATGAGTTCAAGGCGGATCCTGAAGTCCTCTGGGTCTCAGTGAGGACTTTAGGGTGATCCTGACCGCGTCCCTCTTCTCCCCGCACTCCTGGCCCCTGCCCCATCCTCCCAGCGCTCCGCTGTCCCGGCTGCTTCCTCCGTCTGCTTGCTCGGGCTCCTCTAGTTCTCATCTCCTTGCGGTTTGACCCATTTCCTTGGCTCACCCTGGATTCACATACGCTGGGGTCATGGACGCCTCGAGTCAGAAGAGTTCCCTGCTTTCTGCAGAAGGGAGGCTTTTCCTCTCCAGCCCACGGGGCTGCCAAGTGGTCGGGGGATGATGATGCTTGGACACTGTTTCTGCTCTCGAGGTGTGTTTAACACAGTGAAAGAAGCAGAGAGCGAAGCCTTAGTTACAGAGCTAGGAGCGTGAGATCTCAGGGCGCCACGGAGGGTCTCATGGGAGCATCAAGGAGGTTGTCTAAGTCAACCCGGGATTTCTCTCCCTGTTGGGAATTGACAGCGTTGTGTCAGGAGCCGCGGTGTCTATTGTCTTCCTGGAGTTTGTACTTGCTTTTTGGAGTGTCTGTTCCCTTTTTTAGCCTTAGCTGTTGTCTCCGGTTCCAAGCTTATTGGCTAAACACAGGCAAATGCGTCCTGAGCTCTGAACAGAGCAGACTTCGCTTGTTGCCCACCTTCCCACCGTGCTGGTGTGTCCCTGAGTTCACAGACTCACATGGCTCAGCTGGGAGGGGGCCGTGGTTGAAGCTCTGGCAGCCTCAGGCTGGTGGTTCTAACCAGAAGGGGTCTCACTGAAGGCAGCCCAGATGGTCCCATGCCGAGGGAGCTGGGTGTGAGAAATCTGAAAGCTTAGGAGAGGACAGAGATGTGAGAATAAACAGCCAAGTCTGTGACTGAGAAATCTGAAGATGAGTTTGGGCAAGGGAGGAGCGGAAGTTCTCCAGTGATGCTGTGAGTGGGGAATATACCGAAAGCCCGCGTTCTGTGTTTGCTGGTGCGGACAGAGCTGCCCTCTGCAGCGTGAGGCCTGGCCATGTCTGCATACGTTTAAGGACGGGGCAGTGACCTCAAGAGACTGGGCGTAAATATTGACCCCTCTGCGTTGATGCTTCCTGATGTCATTTTTGGCTTTCCAGTGTCCACTGAAGCCCCACCAAGGAAGGCACGGTCATCTCTCTTACATTCTAACATCCAACCCAATGCTCTCCATACATGCTGCTTTTTAAAAATTTTTAAACTTTTTTTCAGCTTAAAAAAATGTTTATTTATTTTAATTGGAGGCTAATTACTTTACAATATTGTGGTGGTTTTTGCCATACATTGACATGGATCTGCCACTGGTGTACACGTGTCCCCCATCCTGAACCCCCCTCCCACCTCCCTCCCCATCCCATCCCTCTGGGTCATCCCAGTGCACCAGCCCTGAGCGCTCTGTCTCATGCATTGAACGTGGACTGGTGATCTGTTTCATGTATGATAATATGCATGTTTCACTGCTATTCTCTCACATCATCCTACCCTCGCCTTCTCCCACAGAGTCCAAAAATTTTACATCTGTGTCTCTTCTGCTGTCTCGCATACAGGGTCATCATTACCATCTTTCTAAATTCCATATATATGCATTAATATACTGTATTAGTGTTTTTTCTTTCTGATATACTTCACTCTGTATAATAGGCTCCAGTTTCATCCACCTCATTAGAACCGATTCAAATGCATTCTTTTTAATAGCTGACTAATATTCCGCTGTGTATATGTACCACAGCTTTCTTATCCATTCGTCTGCTGATGGACATGCTTCTTTTTATGGTGTTAATGGTAAAGAATCCTCCTGCCAATGCGGGAGACTCAGGTTTGATCCTTGGGTTGGGAGGATCCCCTCGAGGAGGAAATGACAACCCACTCCAGTATTCTGGCTCGGAAAACTCCACGGACAGAAAAGCCTGGTGGGCTACCGACCACAGGGTCACAAAGAGTCGGACACGACTGAGTGACTGAGCACGCATGATGTGAACGAGAAGAGCTGACTCAGTGGGAAGATAAATTCAGGGCTTTGGCAGTGAAGGAATGGGACCCTGAGGCTTACACTGGGTTTTTCTAGATGGATGTAACTGCTGAGTCCTGAGGGACTGCAGGAGTGGCCACCCTGCTGGTTGGAAGATGGTGGGCATCCCTCTGCCTGGAGACCACGTGGCAAGAGGGTACCTTGCAGGACAACTCCTTGTCTTCCTAAGGGTCTGCCTGCACCTCTGGGTCTGGCCACAGGATCCACAATTAGGGTCGTAGATCAGCACGACCTGCCCGGGGAAGAGCTGAGCCAGCCAAGAGAGGAGAGGGGTTCTGAACCCGAGTGGCTGCAGAGCCCCCTGACACACCCTGGCAGGACCCTTTGCGAGAGCCTGCCGGAGGGTGAGCTCACAGCTGGGGGCCCTCTCCCACCCTCCAGGATTTACTCCCAGGCAGGAGTGCCAGCAGTCCGTTCTGACATCCTCCTCAGATGACTCCGAGGATCTTGGACAAAGTGTCGGCCTTGGCAGTCCTATGGACTGCAGCACGCCAGGCCTCCCTGTCCTTCACCATCTCCTGGAGCTTGCTCAAACTCATGTGCATTGAGTCAGTGATGCCATCTAACCATCTCATCCTCTGTCACCCCCTTCTCCTCCTACCTTCATCTTTCCCAGCATCAGGGTCTTTTCCAGTGAATCGGCTCTTCCCATCAGGTGACCAAAGTGTTGGAGCTTTAGCTTCAGCATCAGTCCTTCTGGTGAATATTCAGGGTTGCTTTCCTTTAGGACTGCATAAGATGAAGTAAAGACAGGAGACCTGCTATAGCAGACTCTGGAGCAAAGAATAAAGGCTCAGAGAAGTGGGGGCCTGAGAATAGGTCCCCAAGTACCATCTGCTCCCTGTGTCCCCTGGGGATGAGGAACGCCGGGCGAGGGGCACCAGGCTCATCCAGAGGCTCTCTGGTGGCCGTCGTCCCCTGCAGACTGGGGCTGACTGTAGGGTTGCGGTTACAGAACTGGTCTCTCTGGTAGGGATAATGGGGTCCCCAGACTAGCAGAGGCCAAGTGGCAGCACTTAATCACTGTCAGGAGCTAGACGGCATGATTGCGGTTAGGACAATGCATTTATACTGACGTCAGGGAGGGGGCTAGTCTGTAGTGGGGTCTCTAAGGGGTCGGTAGTGAGTAATAGGACATGGAGTTTCTTGGGGCAAAATAAATGGGTAGCCAACTAGGTCTTACTTAATATGCTAAAAGCCTCAGTGCAATTTTAAGCTTCAAGAAGAGATCACGACCGTGTAACCTGGTTCGGTCCCTGATCAGGGAGGTAGATTCCACATAATGCAGTTAAGAGTTCGCATGCCACAACGGAAGATCCCGCCTGCCGCAGCTAAGTGGCAGGCACAGTCAAATAAAATAAAAATGAACATATAAAAGAAACCCCCAAGAGGCTACCCTCTCTGACTATGGTAGTAAATATTTCATTTCAGAAAGACTGCAGAGGTTGGTGCCACCCCTAAAGACTTAGATGTTTCAGTTTAAACAAATCATCCCAAATGGTGTCTTCTTTAGGATCCGATTTTAATGCACCAGACTGGCTGTTTGCAAAATCTGGATGGATCGTGTTAGATGACAGCGGGCTGTCACAAACTTAGCATTCAGTACCCCAATCTTAGCTACTGTTCTGGATATGATATTTTAGTAGAGCACGTTAGCTGTGTCTGGGTAGATGGTAAGCAACTGTTACTCTGGAAAATATATTCTTTCCACCTCATCAGGAGGAGGGTCAGTTCTCATTGCACGAGACCTTGAGAAATTCTTTTCACTGTCTTGCCCCAGAATGACGTTATTCTCCCGCTCTAGCGTATTCCTATTAAATTTCAGATTTTCAGGAATGGCGGCAAGGGTTTGAGAGAGTTTTTCAGCTAGTTCTGGGCTTCCCAGGTGGCAGTAGTGGTAAAGAACCTGCCCTCCAATGCAGGAGACATAAGAGACGCCAGTTTGATCCCTGGATTGGGAAGATGCCCTGGAGGAGGGTGTGGCCACCCACTCTAGTATTCTTGCTTGGAGAATCCCATGGCCAGAGGAGCCTCGTGGGTTACAGTCCATAGGGTCCTAAACAGTCGAAAATGATTGAATGACTTCGCATGCATGCACATCAGCTAGTTCTGCCTAAGATGGAATAGTAACCTAGGCACCGTGATGAGCTTTTCAGTTCAAGTCTACATTCACTCTTCTGTGGAGGCAAACCCAACAGGCCAGTCACTGTCAAAGCTGTGAGACTGAGAATTCTGATTTGGAAGATAGTAGTAAATCTGTTTCTATGAAATTGCAGGCAGCAAGTCCCTGGAAATCATTCCAAGGTTGTTATGGGTTCTAATGAGGTTATAAAAATTATCTAAAGACTGACGTCTTGGGTGATCCCTTTGCTTTCAGTGATCAGTGTGCTCAGTCACTCAGTCGTGTCCAGCTCTCTGCAACCCCATGGACCGTGGCCCGCCAGGCTCCTCTGTCCATGGAACTTTCCAGGCAAGAATACTAGAGTGGGTGGCCATCTCCTTCTCTGATGACTAGTGTTCAGTTCAGTTCAGTTGCACAGTCGTGTCCGACTCTTTGTGATCTCATGGATCCCTGTCCAGTGGAACCTCGGCATAAAAAAACCAGGTCAACACGCCGAGTCATTTATTTCCCCTACACAAGGTACGCTTATAGTGGTGGTGACTTGATGATATTTGCATGCTGCACCGTTTCTTTCAATACTCATGAAGATGTTTCTGGCCACCAGCTGTTCTCCGTGAATAAAGAGAGGATGGGTTGACTGAATCGCCATTTGATTCATTAAATAATCATGACCTAAACAAGGGAATACCTGTTTATGTAGCATGGCTTTTCAGAGATTAACAGAATCAGAAGCCACGGAGAAAGTCTTTCCTGTGCATATGGCACGCACATGCTGGGAGCAGAGCCGCCCTCAGTTTCTCAGTGTTCTTGTCCAAGAAGAAACAGAAATAAATATCTGGTAGCAGGAGGACATGGCAGTGGTTACTCCTTCACTTCATCGGCCATTGGCCTTGGTTGATGTTCACCAGTGACCTAGGATGGTGCTCACCATTAACCTAGGATGATGTCCACCACTGACCTTGGACCAGAGGCATTTTGCCAAGAACTATTCTGCTTTCTCTTTATGCATAATATTGGCCGTTAACTTCCGGACTGGTTTTATCTGGCACATAACATTGTACAAATTTAAGATAGACAATGTGTGAATTTGATACATGTATATATTATAATGGGCTTCCTTGATAGCTCAGCTGGTAAAGAATCTGCCTGCAATGCAGGAGACCCCAGTTTGATTCCTGGGTCAGGAAGATCTGCTGGAGAAGGGCTAGGCTACCCACTCCGATATTCTTGGGCTTCCCTTGTGGCTTAGCTGGTAAATAATCCGCCTGCAATGTGGGAGACCTGGGTTCGATCCCTGGGTTGGGAAGATCCCCTGGAGAAGGGAAAGGCTACTCACTTCAGTATTCTGGCCTGCAGAATTTCATTGACTGTATAGTCCGTGGGGTCACAACGAGTCGGACACGACTGAGCGACTTTCTCTTCGCTTCACTTCATATATTATAATGGTCTGTCACTGACATCTGTCCCCATCACTACCTCTTCTTTGTCTTCAGAGATGGAATGAATCAGAGTCTTACTTGGAGGGCAACATTTTGCTTTCATTCCAGAAAACCTTGTGTGGATGACAGAAAGGTCACTGACTGGTCTGAAGACGATGCAAAAGTTTTGATGACTTCGTGTCATCCTATGACAAAATTTCAGTACAGGCGGTGCCCAGGGACAAAGAGGCATGGATTCCTTGTCGAGCAAAATGCAGTTTTTAAATATTCATTATCTGACACCTTAGTCACACTTTTCTTTTAGAATTCTTGTATGAAATCGCCACCATTGGAGGCTCACTTGTCCTGGCATGCATGAATTCATTCTATAGTTGCACTGGGGTCTCATTTATTATGAGCTTCTCAGGTGTCACTAGTGGTAAAGAACCCACCTGCCAATGCAAGTTAGATGAAACACGTGCAGGTTGGATCCCTGGGTGGGGAAGACGCCCTGGAGGAGGGCACGGCGACCCGCTCCAGTATTCTTGCCTGGAGAGTCCCATGGGCAGGGGAGCCTGGCGGGCTACGATCCGTAGGGTCGCAGAGGTCAGACACGACTGAAATGACTTCGCACGTAGGTGCACACGCATTTATTGTATTCGTGTATGATGTTGTTGTGAGAGGTATGTATGTTATTGTTTTTGTTTGTTTTTACACTTCAGTCAACCCCTGTGAGCCACTGATGCAGCTTTGAAAAGTGGAGCTAAACTTCAGCATGTGAGTAAAAATGAAAGGCATGTTTAATTAAGACAGCACTACCGTGTGAGTGATCTGAAAGCACGGAAGTCAGAAGGTAGCAAATCTTATTACGGGATGGTGCTCCCTCCAAAATGATCAACGCAGTGTGGAGCTTCTGTGCAGCTCTAAATTCATAATATTTTTAGTCTTTCATGGCATTTCTGTGAAAATCTTCATTTATCTTGCATTTAAAATGTATGACATGTATATGAACAGAATCGGTTTGCAGCTTTTCCTCTTCTGTCGGCAGGCTCCTTGATAGACTGAGGGGGCAGAGGGTTTGTGAGCTCTACTGCTGGACGGTTTCTGCCTTTGCCACCTTGGGGCTCAGAAAAATATCTGCCTACATTTTTAAAAAGTCTTTTTTTTAAATAGTTTCATTTTTTTATATTTAATTCTTTAATTCTCTAGATTTTATTTTTTAATTTTGATTGATCAGATGTTGTGTTAGTTTTTGCTGTACCATGAAATGAGTCAGCTGTATATGTACATGGATATTTCCTCCCTCCCCCCAGCCCCCACCCCACCCCACCCCACCCCTTCAGGTGATCACAGAGCACTGAGCTGAGCTCCCCGTGCTATCTGGCAGCTTCCCGCCAGCTCTCTGTTTTACTCACAGTAATATATATGTCAACCCTAATCTCCCAATTTGTCCCACTTTCCCCTTTCCTCCTTGGGTCCACATGTCCATTCTCTATATCTGCTTCTCTAGTCCTGCCCTGCAAATAGTTCATTGGTACCATTTTTCTGGATTCCATATATATTCGTTAATATATGATTAACAAATGTATTTGTTTTTCTCTTTCTGACTTACTTCACTTTATATGACAGACTCTAGGTCCATCTGTGTCACTGCAAATGACCCTTATGGCTGAATAATATTCCACTGTAGATATGTACCACATCCTCTTTATCTGTTCATCTGTTGATGGACATTTAGGTTGCTTCCATGTCCTGGCTGTTGTAAGCAGTGCTGCAGTGAACATTTGCATACACATGTATTTTTGAATTATGGTTTTCTGAGGCTATCTGCCCAGTAGTGGGATCTCTGGACTTTATTTTGGCATATGAAAAGATGTGAGTATCTTTCCCATCCCTCAAAAAGTTAGCTTATTACTTAATGTTACTTATCGACTAATCTTCATTGTCTTCATTTATCCCAAACGCCACATTTTTTGCTCACACTCTTTTATATACCTAGGTACAATTTTCTGGGGCTCCTGTCATATTGGCTCTGCCTGTGAATCTTTGTTTTCCGATCCACTCCCTGCTTCCTCATTCTTTTCTTTCATCTGCACCAGATGACTTTGTTGATCACTCAAGTCATGGCCGACTCTTTGCGACCCCATGGACTGCAGCCCACCAGGCTCCTCTGCCCATGGGATTCTCCAGGCCGGAGTACTGGAGTGGGTGGCCATTCCCTTCTCCAGGGGATCTTCCTGACTCAGGGATGGAACCCGGGTCTTCTGCTCTGCAAGCAGATTCTTTTTATCTGAGCCACCAGGGGAGCCCCGGTTCCACCAGATGACTTTATACTTAATATGTTTCAATATTTGGTAGTGTAAGATCCGCCTAATGTTTCTCCTACTGTCAAAGTTTTACTGGCTATTCTTTCCCCAGGGATGTGCGTGTTACTTAGTGGGTTTTAAAAAATGTTTATTTATTTGGCTGCATCAGATCTTAGTTGCAGCTCGGGCTTTTCCTTGAGGAGCACGGGCTCTGGAGCTCACAGGTTTGGGTAGTTGTGATGTGGGCTCAGCAGCTGGGGCTCCAGGGGTCAGTTGCCCCCCTCATGTGTGGGATCTTAGTTCCCTGACTAGGGATGAAACTTTGTCCCCTGCTTTGGAAGGCAGATTCTTAACCACTGGACCACCAGGGAAGTCCCTACTTAGTGATCTCTGATTTGAGTTTTGATTGTTATGTACTTAGGGCTTCCCTGGTGGCTCAGAGGGTAAAGCGTCTGCCTGCAATGTGGGAGACCTGGGTTTGATCCCTGGGTTGGGAAGATCCCCTGGAGAAGGAAATGACAATCCACTTCAGTATTCTTTCCTGGAAAATCCCATGGACAGAGGAGCCTGGTGGGCTGCATTCCATGGGGTTGCACAGAGTTGGACACAACTGAGCGACTTCACTTCCACTTTCATGTACTTGACTATGAAATCGTTCTCCAAATTTAGGATATTCTTCTCCTTGTAGTCTCATCATGACTATTAACAGGCTATTTAAATAAGATAAAAACCTTACCTCACCCTCACCATCTCAGGTGCCGAGCGTGCTACCAGTGTGAAACATTTCGTAAGAACCTCTTCATGTTGTGACTCTAAGTTTCCCTAGTCTGGGATGCTGAGGAAATGAACTCATGTGGATCTCATCCACTAATGCAGTACACTAGCTTTTTCCTCCACTGGCTTATGTAAATACTGCCGTAATATATGGACCAGAAGAGTTACGATTCGGACTACATCTCTGGGGGGCTAAAATAGCCCGTTGAAAAGTGAAAAATTCAGTCAGCCAATCATTACCTTTGTTTCTGTGATCCTAAGCAATCGAATTTCTCCCAGACTCCCCTCCCTGACCTTAATTCCTGTGGCCTTCATAAATGAACTAACAACTCAGCAATTTCAGTTTGGGCACCAGGGAGGCATAGCTTTAAAGTAGCACCTTATTAAAAAAAAAAAATACACACCAGAAGAACCTGTGGGTCTTGCTAATCATTTGCCTACTGTCTGCTAGAGCGTCAGCAAACATCTTAGAGATCCAGATGGTCCACAAAGCATCTTGTGATTAAGTGATCTGAAGCGAAAGACCCATTGGTGGCCTAGTATCGTTAGTAGTTAAATATGATTTGGCTTCTGTAATCAGAATTCATGAAATGAAAACAGAGTGGGTACTACAGTTTGTATTCATTGTGCCAAGTTAGGTTTCTCTGTGGACCTCAAGAGGTTCTTTTTTTTTTTTTCATGTTGTTTTATTATATTTGTAATTAGCCTTGGTGAAGAAGGCTCTTTTAGATTCTGCAGTGATGCATCGCAGCTTTCATTACAACAAATATCCATGACCCCTGTTGCCTAACTGTAAACAATGCTAGTTACCAGCCTCATTAGGAGACCGGCAGATGGCTTATAAAGTCCTCGTTGGAGTTTAAATCCATTTGCAGCTTGCAACGCACAAATGTTTATCTTTAAACAGTATAAAATACGTCAGAAGGGGTCTGTGTTCTGTTTTTGTTAGTGTTCAATGCATTCTGATACTAACAAGAAAGAAATTTCTGCCATTGCACTTTTTTGGTTTGTTTGCTTACCCTTTGTGAACTGATTCTCAGGATTTTTTTCTGGCTTCTTCCCTTTCCGAAGAACAGTTTTCTCAGCTTCTCACTTTTACTCATTTTACAAGTGTTTATTGAAGTTCTACTCTGAGCTGGGCTAAAATATTAGGTTTGCAACAATGAATATGATATAGTAGAGGCTTAATAAATGTGTGCTGAAAAAATTAAAGGCCAATTTTATTTTACATAGTGATGCTCTTCAGCTAACTAGTACTTCAACTGTGTTTCCTAGACATAGAACCATATCATTTTTGTCTATAAACATTTAACAGTTTAAACTACAAATTGTTAAAAACTTTTCTTAGTCCAACACATACAGAATTTTCGGAGCTAAGATTCCCCCACATAAAATAATAATGGTGGTGGATGGGTTGGTGCATGTGAGCCCAGTCGTGTCTGACTCTTTGCCACCCCGTGGACTGTAGCTCTCCAGGCTCCTCTGTCCATGGGATTTCCCAGGCAAGAACACAGGGACAAGTTTCCATTTCCTCCTCCAGGGGATCTTCCCAACCCAGGAATCAAACCCACGTCTCCTTTGTCTCCTGCATTGGCAAGCAGATGGACTACTGAACCATGTGGGAAGCCCTAAAATAATAATAGCGAACATTAATTGAGTCTTTACCATATTTCAGCATTGACCTATGGTAAGGACTTTATATTGAGTTCCTCTCTCAATTTTGTATTGTTTAAACAATCCATGGGGAAGATACTATTTTCCCATTTTACAGATAAGATTAACTTGAAAATGTTCAAGTGGTCCAAGTTCTCCCAGTGGCAGAGCCCAAATTCAAATGGAAGCAGTCTGACATGGGCCCCCACGCCACCTTTAACTGTCACGCATTCATTTCAGCGTCTTTCACATCTAGGCATCCATATGTAGGAACAGCAGTCTGCTCCTACCTAGCGTTTTTGGAGAGACCATATTACCTGTACTTAACTGTTTAGACTTTGGAGCCAGCCTGCGTGGTTCAGTCAGATCTCGGCTCTGCCATTTAAACTATGACTTTGAATGAATTACAATGATCTCACTTTCTTGATCTTGATCTCACTTTGCTTTGTTTTCTTCATTTAGAGAGTGAAGATAATGACAATACCTATATCATAGGGTTGATGTGAGAATTAAAAGACTGGATACATTGCAAAGCACTTAAGAGAGAGTGTATGGTGAATAACAATGCTGTTATTATGCAATTAGCTATAACTTCTATTATTATTGCCACTGTTATAAAAGATTCAGTTGCTCCTGTTTGAGCTCAGTGTGGCCACACAGGTATCCATGCCCAGTGTTGCCACATCTTCTGATTTTTAAAGGGAAAATGGAAATCTATATATTTTTTTCTTCTTTTAGAAAAAAAATGAAGTCTCTAATTTTAAAAGTTAGCGCCTAACGCAAATTTTCCAAACTGATTGGGAGCCAAAGAAATTGTCTTTGGCCCATATTCAGGCCATCATAGCCAGTTGTGGCCTCTGGTAGTGAAGACTTGCAGGATAAGGACCAGGGAACGTGGACATGTGGGTGGGGGGGTCTGAGCCACTTGGAATATGACACGTCCAAACAGGTCTTTGGGAGACTCAGTCGCTCATCTTGGAATTTTATAGATTTAATCTGGTCCTACTGGCTTGGTTCCTCCGTTGTGTTTCTAACTGGTAAGAATTCTGTCAGGCACCACACCCTTCACTTATTCTTCCTCTCTGAAAGATGATCGATGTGAATCAATTACTTAAAAAGGAATTGAATGGTGAGGGAAAGTTTAGTAGCATTCCATTTCCAGAAAGGAAAATCCTCAAGTTTGTCCACAGACAAGGAGTTGCTTAGAATGAAAAAACAAAAAACAGTGCTATGTTTCCTTAAAAATTGAAATGATTATATATTTGTTTCCGTTTCTGTGACGGTTATAGCAGAATGTCTGGGCTCCGCATAGTATGTTGTTGTTGAGTTGCTTAGTTGTGTCTGACTCTTTCGCAACCCCACAGGGTTGTAGACCCTGTAGACTGTAGCTCACCAGACTGCTCTGTCCATGGGATTTCCCAGGGAAGAATACTGGAGTGGGTTACCATTCCCTTCTCCAGGGGATCTTCCAGACCCAAGAATCGAACCTGGATCTCCTGCATTTCATGTGGATTCTTTACTGCTGACCCCTTGGGGAAGCCCTCGGTCATAATATACTGTGGTTCATAAGACCACACGTAACTCTTTTTAAATATGATCTAGATGGAAGTTGATTTATCTGCCAAGCATACCCACACTCGAGTCCACAACCTGACTGTCAGCAGTCCCAGCAGAAGTCACTGGCCTGGATTCCTGCCCCCAGCTCGGCCCCTGACACCCATTCCAGCTGTTCCAGCAGCTGCCCAAGGATGTACTCCACTGATAACAAACATCTTGAGATGGATACTTGATTCAAAAAGCTCTGTGGTTAATGAATATCCATGTTAACTTAAAGAATAAACAAATAAAAGGATTCACAGGATCAAGTGACCCTATGTGGTCAGAGATGTTAGTGAAAGGAAATAAGACTTTGTGTGCTGCCTGCGCCTTTCCTCCAGGGTGTCCAGAAGCGCTGAATACACTTACACTCAACAGGGTTAAAAGTCCTACACGAGGGCTTCCAGTCTCTCTTTGCCATTGAATACCATTGTATTCTTCTGAGCACTAGCTTGTTCTGTTCATTCATTTGTTAATTGTGTTACTTGTTGTTATCAAACATTCACTGATCTCCTACTGTGTCCCAGGCTAGGGGCCAGGAGGGTGGGAGGTGCTGAAAATATGACAGTGAGCACGATACAGTTCCTGTTCTCAAGCTGCTGGGAGAGGTGGAAATGGGATGCAGGGAGGTGAGTGCTGGGAGAGGGGAAACCAGGGGAGGTTTCACCCAGGAGGAGGCATCTAGCTCCTTTACCTTGCTCTGAAGTCTGTGTCCTCAAATGCAGTAGCTCAGTCTGTCTGATTAGAAGGCAGAATGGCCAGTCCAGAGAAGTCTCCTGCAGTTGGAAGGGAGTCAGAACTGGAAGGACAGATTTCCCCAGGAGGTGTTAATCGAAGCAGCCTGCTCTGAGCTCTCCACCTCCTCCAGGACCGGTCCTACCCCGATAACGCTGTGGTGTGGGGACCCCGCAGGCCAAGTGCACACCAGGGCCGCTCTTGCTGTGGACCCCGGGATGAAGGACACAGCGCTGGTCCTGCCCTCCACCCCTCTCCTCTTCATCATCCTAACGTCTTTGTACTGACCTCACTGCTGTTTCTCACTCTCAAGTCTCTTTCCCCTTTGCTTCCCTCTCTGTCTCTGGCTCACTTTTCTTCCCGGAGTTCCTCCCCACCGCCCCCCCCTTTTTTTTTAAAGTCTCTATTGAATTTGTTGCAGTATTGCTTCTGTTTTATGTTTTGGTTTTTTGGCTGCAAGGCACCAGGAGATTGAACTTCTGTCCCCTGCTTTGGAAGGCAAAGTCTTAACCACTGGACCACCAGGGAAATTCCAAACATATCCTTTTATTTTGGGACCTGGTGGCTGGGAAAGGCGCTCATTGGACTCCCTAGTCCCATTGCGGCTTCACTTAGCTGCTCAGACTCTGCTGTTTTCAGGAGCGAGAAGGCCCTGCAAGGGGATCTGATGTGACTTCTTGCCTGCAGGAGGTGACAAAACCGCACGAGGTGAAAAAAACAAGTCTGAACTGAGCACTGTTGGTCTCCCATGGAGGAGGAAAGTCTTTCCTCTTAGGTATCCATCCAAAAGCCTGTCTCTGTTCTGGGCATGGAATTAGGGGGATCAGAAATAGCAGTGTGTCTAGGCAGCCAAAATGTTACACGGTCCCAAAGAGGAAAGGCTAAACAAGTGTGTCACATGCAAAATACAATTGTGCTGATGGCACTCAGAGAAAAGAGTGGCTATTTCAGACCAAGCCACTTCTTAAAATAGGAATGCTCATCTGCCAGGAAGTGGAGGGAAACCACAGAGTCCCTTCAAGGTTTAGTGTATGGACTTGCCAGCAAGATGCTGTGAGTGGGCGAGGATTGCGGGGGATGGGTTCGGGGAACTAATGACGGGTTGGAGTGAAAACAAGAATAAAAGACTTTGCATTCAACTTCTGCTCCCTTGAGTCGCACTGCCCTGTGGGGAGCCACCCATAATTAATGATACGACCATACACCAGGAGGACCACAGAGATACACACTAATATTGATGAATACTTTTTCATTTTTATTCCACCTTACAAGTATGCCAAAAAAACATTAAAATTTCATAAAAGAAAAGAACTTGGCTTAATGGTGACTGATCTCATCCCTGAACATGGTCCATGGTACCACAAGTTTACCAGCCATCTGCACTGATGGGGACGATCCCATTTTTCACTGTCTGCAGCCCCAGATATCTGGACATTCCAGATGAACTCTTGGGTTTGGGTATTGGCTTTTACTGGAAGTGATGCATTCTTGGGAGACTAAATTCATTTGATTCCAGAATTACATTGAGGAAGGAAATAAGACATTGGTGAATAATATGCTGAATCTGTCAGCTGATGAGTTATTTATTATATCAAGCAATGCTGATTGACCTCTTAAGCTTAAAATTGATTCCTCAAATTGTGACTTGCCCAGGTGGACTACATAGGAGCTAAGCCCTACTGGGTAAGTCATACATGCTGTATTTTTGCTGCTCAACAGCAGGCAGGTGCAGATCCCTCTATGCTTCCCTATTCAGGAGGAAAATAGGTAGGTAGTCCCCCACCCTTACACCCAGTGCACACACACAAAACCAAGAGGAGGCACGGTGAGAAGGAAACCATCACCTGACGATGCTGAAGGTAGACTTGACCAAGTCCAGCTGTGCAAGGGGCAGTTGTCCTCCCCTGCATGCTCAGCCCTAGTTCTAGAGGAGGATGAGCGCCCCCTCTGGATGAGGGGTGTAATAGTGATGCTGGACGCCAGACGTGGAGTGTGACGGGACCTGGCTCAGTGATACGCAGGAGGCCACTCTGGAGCGTCAGCAGGCCTGCTGTGGACTGTGTGGAAGCTGGAAAATGAGCCTTTAGGATGTCCTACACCGTTGAGATCTCAGAATTTATTTGTCACCCAAGTTTATCGTCAACCCAAGTTTATCATTACCTACAAACATGAGTAGGCTGTTAAGGAAATTCCCTGGTGTTCAGTGGTCAGGATTCTAAGCTTTCACTGCTAAGGACTCAGGTTCCATCTCTGGTCAGGAGACTAAGATTCTGCAGGCCAGAGTAGCCAAAAAAAAAAGTAGACTTTTGACCTTTTTCCAAAACAAAACCACAAATCCGTAAGTACTTGTGCCTAATGACATGTAAGGGCCCTGAAGAGTGACATATATAGGAAATATAGTAGTTTCTCCTTGGGACGCTGACTCACCAGCCATTGTTCCCAGGGGTGCCCAAGAACCCCCAAAACTCTGAAGACTGATGACAATCCAACTCAAGAATTTACCTGTCACCCACACCCACTCTTGTGGAGAAAGCATTGGTTCTGATGCCAGAAACTCAAATTCGCATTTGGAATCTAATGTCATGTATCTGTTTACTTATTTTAAAAACTGTGAATTTCTTAGTTTGACGTATGCGTGAAAGCACATTTTGTACTTGCTGGCAGATTACTATCTTTTGAAAGACATCATCTGATGTAATTTCAGATGCCTCATTTTCTTCCCTAATTAGATTACCATAAAGCTCCCATCACATAACTTCCAAAGCATCCTTCTTCGTGTACCTTCACTCCTAACAGGCCAAATTTTAAAACTACATCTGACTTTTGGGTGTATAGTAAGGGGTGGGTGGAGCACAGCAGAGTAAACCAGTCGTCTCTGAAAGTTTCATGAGAGGCTTGCTTGTCAGAAAATCCTTTTGAGTGTGTACCTGATGGAGCTTACTCTTGGAAAGAAAGAAGGAGTGCTTTCTATTTCTTTTTTTGGTAAAACAGTATCTTCCTTGCTTTTAAAGTTTTTATTGTATTATTTATTTTTGGCTGTAACTGGGTCTTCTTTGCTGCACGAGCTTTCTCTCCTTGTGATTCACTGGTTTCCCACTGCAGAGGCTTCTCTTGTTGCGGTGCACGGGCTTCATTGCCTTGAGAGAATGCTTTCTGTTTTGTTGGTATCCTCTCCATGGAGCTTTAAGTAAAGAAGAGGGAAACTTGATCGGGGAAGGAATGAAGGGAGAACAGAGTGATGAATATCCTCAATTCTCAAGAAGGGAGAAGAGAGTGATGAATGTCCTCAATTCTCAAGTGCAGAGGAATTTCAGTGAGCTGTAAAGTTTGAGCATGTGTATAACTTTTCTATTTTCCCTTAATGTACGATCAGGTTTACTAGCTCTTGGTCGTTAACATTTCCACACCACCTGTAGCAGCAACACGTGTTACGTTCGTTTGCAAATTAGTTTCTAATCTAGTATATCTCCAGAAAAGGGAATAAAATCCTCCTAACAAACACATGATGGCTCTCATAAAGCAGAATAGTCTATTTCTGACAGAAACTGAAGGGAAGAAGGAGAGGGGAGAACTGAAAATTTGCTGAGCGTGTATCATGATGGGCGCTCACTGCCATAATATACGTTATGTAATTCTCACTGCAGCCCCAAAGGTGGAGAGGATTCCCATTTCATAGAGGAGAAGACTGAGCCTTGAGAAGGGAATTTCCTAAATTTCAGCCAGCTGGTCTCACTAGAGGAGGGTGGAGCTTGCATGCAGACCCTGGTAAGTTTCACTCCATAGCTCGCTTGCTTTGCCAGTCTGCCAGACGGGCCACAGGAAGATGGCCCATCACGGCTCTGTCTTCAAGTCACAGCTAGTCCAGCTGGCTCTCCAAAGGAGTGAGGGCACGCATCTTCTGCAGGGGCCACCTTGCCCCCTAGGGACCAGAATTTGGTACTTGGGAAGGAGTGGAAACTTTATTTTTTGGTAAAGTATTAATATGCACATGGAAGAGAAATAGATAACCTGCATAAATGTCCTGGGGCTTCCTTGGTGACTCAGACAGTTAAGAATCCACTTGCAATGCAAGAGACCCAGGTTCGATCCCTAGGTTGGGAAGACCCCTGGAGAAGGAAGTGGCAACCCACTCCAGTATTCTTGCCTGGAAAAATCCCATGGACAGAGGAGCCTGGCGGGAGCCAGTCCGTGGAGTTGCAAAGAGTCAGACACCAGTGAGTGACTAAGTCTTTCACTTTTTCACTTCATTAATGTCCTATTAAAATTTCAAGGAGGAGGATAATTAGAAAAAAGTCTATTCTTGCCTGGAGAATCCCACGGACAGAGAGGAGCCTGGAGAACTGTGATCCAAAGAGTCGGACACGACTGAAGTGACTTAACAGGAGGGTCTCTGAATCTTTGCCCCAGGAAGTGTTCACAAAGAGTCAGACACGACTGAAGCGACAGTGTTAGCATCCCTTTTTCTTTAAAAAAATGGTGAAAAATAAAAACTAAAGAACAGCTCCAGACTTCCCTGGTGGCCCAGTGGTTAAGACTCCAGACTTCCACTGCAGGGGCACAGGTTCAATACCTGGTCCGGGAAGTTCCACATGCCGCACGATATGACTGAAAAGGAAAACGAAACCAGCCAATCAAGCAAACAAAACAGGGCTCCAGTACCTGTGCCTTCCCTGCATTGTGACGGAACACAGAGTGTTTTCATGAATTTCTGTCTTTGTCTTGAGGGAGGGAAAGGACTCTTCAGGGTTTTAAAATGCAAGGTAAAGGAAGACTTTGTTAATGGTAGGAGGAAAACCATGCATTTAGGTCACTCACTAACACACTTAGAGGAAAATGTCTCCAGTGACCATAAATAATTGGATTTCTTACAGGGGGCACACAATGCTTCAGATAACTCCTTTCCCCTTTATCTGGGTTTTTGATACCTGGTAGGAGGGAGTGGGGGAGAGACACTTCACAGAGAATGGAGGCAGATAAAAGAGGGAGATCTGACAGTTGCGATTTCTACGCTGCCGTATTGTTTACCTCAGCCAGGAGTCACTAACACGCCGGGTCACCCCCGAGGTCGAGGGCAAGACGGGGAGTTTACGCGGCCAAGCAGGGTAGCTTGCAGGCCGGGGGCACACATCAAAGTCTGACAACAAACATGAGCAGAAGATTTGTTCAGGTACAGAGATCGAGATAACAGTCCTTTCCTTGCAATAGTCAACCACTTTGGTGGAAGGGGTGCTTTAAATTTCAGCATCTGTTCTTTCTGATCTTTTGAGAAGGCGCAAACACAATTAAGGGTTTAGTGAAAGATCCTGTTTCTTTAGAAGTGGGCTCTTGCTAATAATGTATTGTTTCACTAACACCTTCCCTGCACCAACTCCATTTTTGAAGCTGGAATCTCCCCCTCCCCCCCTTTATTTTCACGGTGGTAAAATATACATAACAGAAAGTCTGCCATTTGTAAGAGTACAGTCTAGCGGTATCAAGTACATTCTCATTGTAGTGCTATCATTGCTACCATCCATCTCAAGCAATTCTCATTGTTTTCAGCTGAAACTCTGTACCCATTAAATGCCGATGCCACATTCGTCTCACAACCTCATAATCCCCCAGCCCCTGATAATCACTACTTTACTTCCTATTTCTATAAATTTGTCTGACCTATTTTCTCATAAAAGTGGAATCATACAACGTGTACCCTTCTGTGTCTGGGTTGTTTCCCTTAGCACAATGCCCGCTGGGTTCTTCCATCTCGTATCGTGTGTCAGAATTGCATTCCCTTTTTATAAATATTTATTTTTATGTATTGATTTATTTGGCTGGTCTTAGGTGCAGCACACAGGGTCTTTAGTTGGGGCATGCAAACTCTTAGTTGGGGCATGTGGGATCTAGTTCCTTGAGCAAGGATTGAACCCAAGCCCCCTGCAATGGGAGAGGGTAGTCTTAGCCATTGACCAGCAGGGAAGTTCCTGCATTTCTTTTATGAGTGATTAATATTCCATTGTATGTATAGACTGCATTTTGTTTATCCAGTTGATAACGTTGATGGGCATTCGGATTCTTTCCACTATTGTGACTAATGCTGCTGAACATGGTGTATAAGTATCTGAGCCTCTGCTTTTGTCCTTTTGTGTGTAAACTCAGATGTGGTATAGCTGGATCACATGGTAATCCTCTACTGAATTTTTTTGAGAAACTACCATGATGTTTTTCTCCACCATCTCCATTTTTTTTGCACCTTAAACCTCTGTTTAAGGTTTATTTATTTATTGGGCATTCCAGGAAAGGGTTTTATGACAGTGAAATGGTTCTGTACACTAGATAGTTTGAACTAGGTTATACTTTCCACAGTGGCATTGGTGGCATGTGTACAGTCTCCGGACAGTAGGTATCTGGACTGTCAAGTAGCCGGTGAGAGATACCCAGCGAGCGTGGTTTCCTGTGAGACACTATCTCAGTGAGATCAACTGTGCAGTCCTCAGTGTCAAGTCAACAAGAGTAGATATCACTAACCCGGGACTGCCATTCTCCACTTGAGACCTGGGGTTTGCAGCCATGTAGGAAATGCTGTGGGGAGAAGGCAGTGGCACCCCACTCCAGTCCTCTTGCCTGGAAAATCCCATGGATGGAGGAGCCTGGTGGGCTGCAGTCCATGGGGTCACTAGAAGTCGGACGTGACTGAGCGACTTCACTTTCCCTTTTCACTTTCTTGCACTGGAGAAGGAAATGGCAACCCACTCCAGTGTTCTTGCCTGGGGAGTCCCAGGGATGGGGGAGCCTGGTGGGCTGCCGTCTGTGGGGTCGCACAGAGTCGGACACGACTGAAGCGGCTTAGCAGCAGCAGCAGCAGGAAATGCCGTCAGCTCTGAATCCAGCTCACCAGTCCCCAGTCACGGAGTAGCAGCCGTTCAGGGAGATTTGGGAGACCTGGGTGCTCATTCTAATCCTCAGTTCAGTTCAGTCACTCAGTCGTATCTGAGTCTTTGTGACCCCACAGACTGCAGCACACCAGGCCTCCCTGTCCCTCACCAGCTCCTGGAGCTTGCTCAAACTCATGTCCATTGAGTCTGTGATGCCATCCAACCATCTCATCGTTTGTCTCTCCCTTCTCCTCCTGCCCTCAACCTTTCCCAGCATCAGGATATTTTCCCATGAGTCAGTTCTTCGCGTCAGGTGGCCAAAGTATTGGAGTTTCAGCTTCAGCATCAGTCCTTCCAATGAATATTTAGGACTGATCTCCTTTAGAATGGACTGGTTGGATCTCCTTGCAGTCCAGCGGAGACTGGACTTCTCCAACACCACAGTTCAAAAGCATCAATTCTTCGTCACTCAGCTCTCTTTATAGTCCAATTCTCACATCCATACATACATTTTAATCCTGCCATAGACAATATCTGACCTTGAGAAATACCCGTAGTCTCTCAGATCCAGAGCTTCCCTGAAGACATTTGAGTTCAATGATCCCTAAGTTACCTAGAGTTTTTAATCCTGTGATGTAACAGCCACTTTGATACTATGCTTATTAACAAACACTGATGACTCTTTTTGAATCTGCCTTCTTTAATGAATCCATAATTCATTAAAGAATTATTTAACTTTCAGAAAACATGTAATAATTCTTCACTTTTTGTTCCTGGTTATCGAAAGCGTCCTCCTTAGTTGTGGAGGATTTCTGGTGGCAGCTGCATTTCAGCAGCTCCTTTGGGTGTTTTTGGTTTTGCCTGTTTGCTCAGCAGTTGTGAGTGTCCCGGCGTCACCTCGCTCAACATTATGAGGTCCGGAAAACACTGTTGGAAGGAGGAAGACACCTGGACCTTGGGAAGGCGGGACAGGGCCAGTGAGTGTCTGTAATTGACTGTATGAAGATACCGATTTCTCTACAGTTGAAGTGAAATTAAGTGCAGAAAATTTCGATTTTTTTGTCTGTACAGAGTCATAGGTTATTTTCCTCTCAAAGGCGACGATGAGATAAACATTTCCCAGGTTTTCATGAAAAGGTGATTTAAATATTGGGCCTGGAGTTCCAAGTTCAAACTGCTTGTGTATTATAGATCTTGTTATAGCAGTGCTTGAAGTCTGACCAGAATGTCTAGGGCCATTGGAAAACCCGCTGATGGGAGCTTTTGGTTTGCAAGAACGACAGACAATACCAACTTAGAGTGCTTCTTATTAGCGAAAATGTTGACCAGACTTGGAGCGGAAAGCCTGGAAAATCCCATGGACAGAGGAACCTGGTGGGCTCCAGCCCATGGGGTCGCAAAGAGTCGGACATGATTGAACGACTAAGCACACAAGACATCCAGAAGAATGTTGAGTAGACACGGTGGTTCCTAAAAAGGGGGGAAAGTCTTCAGTCTTTTGCTATTAAGTATGTTAGTGGTTATGTTTTTATAGATGTCGGGTCAAATAAACAGAAAACCCATTCTAGAGTTTTCCGTGTGGGGAACTAGAGGTTGAGTAGCAGGACTTTGCTGAGCCCTCTTCATAATTGTATATACTGATGCTCAGATTAATAGGAAGGGTACGGAGTTCTCACTTCAGAGTGAGGGTTATGTCATTCTTGTTGAATCTTTTCATAACATCATAAGGTTGTAGAATGACTCTAATATCTTGTTATGTAGAGACCTCTGGGCTAAGAGGATCCTGTCTGAACATTGTGGTGAAGATTTTGATGACTAGCAAAGCAGCCCCAGTTACAGAATTATTCAACTTTAGCCTCTCATGGCTCAGTGGTAAAGAATCCAACTGCTAATGCAGAAACGAGAGTTCAGTCCCTGGGTCAGGAAGATCGCCTGGAGAAAGAAATGGCAACCCACTCCAGTATTCTTGCCTGGAGAATCCCAGGGACAGAGGGGCCTTGCCGGGGTCCAGCCTCGGCGGGTCTGGGGGTCTTGAGGGATGAGTGGCGGAAGAACTGAGCTGAGTCAATGTGTGGTGATGGAGTAGTCTCTCCCTTTATTGTTGGTTTACAGTTTTTATACCCAAGAAACACACCCATTATGTCACATGTTATTCTATACAATCTTGTTTTCTGCCTACCATCAACAACTTTAACATTAAGCTCATCTTCCTTGCAGAAGTCGGATTTCTGTGTAATCAGATTTAACAATAGTATGTTTACCATTTGATTGTCTTCAGCATACTTCATTCAATCATGATAAGTACATCAATCTAAGTAGAAAGGTTACATTTCTCTTATCCATGCAGCTGTGTAGAAGCTAGAAGGAAGGGTTTAAGCTTGAAACTGTTTTATTCTATTAACCTATTTCAGTTCTTATGAGGAAAGAGGAAAGAGGACAAAGAGACAGTTTGGAAAGAGGAAAGAGGACTAAGAGAGTCTAGCAGCACTGCTTTAGCAATAAAACCCTATTAACCTTATATAACTACTATAATTAATTCCTATGTCTATATTATCTTAAGGCAATCAATGTCTCCAACTATGCTGGCCAGTTATGAGCATTCCTAAGTCCCATTCCAGCCTGGTTTCTTCAAGGAAGGGAGCCTCCTCCATTGAGTGGTTGGGGGAGTGGGATGTGGAAAGGTGACCCAAGTACGAGCCCTTCTGGTGGTGGCCTTGCCATGACCCCCAGAGAACTCTTGGTAAACTCCCCAGTAAGGAGTAGGAGGTGTAGTAATCTATTTAAATGTCCCTTATTCCTCCTTTGTCCTTGGGGAAGGGAATCTGCCTTCCCCAATCCCCTGGGGGAGATAAGGTCTGAGGGAATTATCTCAGGATGAATTATTTCTAACTGGGACTGACCTGAGATGAGCTAAAACAAACAGATGAGCATAAACAGAACTTCCCAAGAAAAATACCAGGAGGGGCCTTGTCTTGGGATGCCCCGAAGGAAAATCCGCTTTGCAGTTTCCCTCTCAGTCTCGTGACCTTGTCCTCCGAGTGAGGGGGGCATCCTGACGGCTCCCGGCAGGGCCTGGTGGGCTGCCGTCTATGGGGTCGCACAGAGTCGGACACGACTGAAGCGACTTAGCAGCAGCAGCAAATAAATAAAGACTGAAAAAGTGGTTTGTGTCAAAAAAAAAACAAAACAAAACTTAGGGCCTCGCTGGTGGCTCAGTGGTTAAGAACCTACCTGCCAGTTCAGGAGACACGGGTTTGATCGCTGGTCCGGGAAGATCCCATATGCCACGGAGCAACTGGGCCTGTGTACTACAGCTATCAAGTCTGTGCTCTAGTGCCTAGGGGCCAAAACTGCTGAAACACATGCAGCCTAGAGCCTGTGCTCCATAACTAGAGAAACCACTGCAACGAGAAGCCCAAGCATCGAAGCCAGAGAGAATAGCCCCCACTTGGTGCAGCTAGTGAAAAGCCTGCGTGCAGCTGTGAAGACCCAGCACGGCCAAAAAAGAAGTCTTAAAAAAGAAAACCAACAAAGCCTTAAGATGCATGACTTTCCCAATTATTCTTCATTTATTGTGGGAACTAGATTGAGTTTTGTTTTTAGCCAGGATATGTGTAACGTGTGTCCAGTGGATACAATATCATTTACCTTTATTGTGCTTATAGATCTTGGTTAGACAAAATAACTGGATTTATTGAATGTTACACAGAAGAGAAAATTATTAAATTATTGTTTGCCAGGGTTCTTCTTTCATACCTCTTCTGGAGGAAAATTGTCAATTCGGAATTTATCTTATGGGTCTCAGAGGCTAGTAACTTACTGAATACAGAAAATGTCTTGTTTTAAACTTATATGCATGTGAAAAATCACCTCTTAAAAAGTCTCCAGTGTGATATAACGTACAGCTTATGCAATAGCTGTAGGTAGATTTAACGATATTTATAGAGATGCACAAATATATTTTCTTGGGCTTCTCCACACATCTTTGAGGATTTTTCTTCTCAGGCTCATTCCCAGGGCTTTTTGTTTAGATGAAAGGAAAGATGGCTCTCTAGCTTTCACTGACAGCCCCCATTGTTTATGAGTTTCAGTCTAAAATTTTGTCTAAAAAGCAAAATGTACCTCCTTCACACGTGAGCATTAGAAAACGCCTTTTGCTCTAAGGCGTTGAATATGTTTAAGTTTTCAGAACTTGAACTGGATTTGTAGATTATTGCCTGAAACTGGTAAATTGAGAATCTGGTTTACCTTCATAATTTTGACGTACTTGGTGTTACAGATATTTGATGGAATTCTACTGTCTGTGATAATGAATTCCTGATTCAAATTTCCTGTTTGTTTAGGGCACACAGGAAGAGGAGGAAAGATGGATCTTTGCTGCATTTTTGATTTGCAGCCATAAAGGTCTGGTGTGAAATTATAGAGTCAGGCGTTTGTTTATGTAAAAATGTGAATCTAGCAGGAACTAATCCCTCTCTAATGTCATCCTATTCACAGAATATTAATATTAAGAAATATGGTTGCATGTGGCTTTTGAAAAAAATCTTGTTTTGTATTGGGGTTTTCTGGTGGCTCAGATGGTAAAGAATAGGCCTACAATGTGGGAGACCCAGGTTCGATCCCTGGGTTGGGTTGACCCCCTAGAGAAGGGCATGGCAACCCACTCCAGTATTCTTGCCTGGAGAATCCATGGACAGAGGAGCCTGGCAGGCTACAGTCCGTGGGGTCGCAGAGACTCCAACATGGCTGAGTGAATCTCTTGACTGTCTGTTAGCAGATTAACAATGCTGTGATAGTTTCAGGTGAACAGCAAAGGGATTCCGCCATATACATACATGTTGCATATGGCTTTATGTTGGATTCTGACTATCTAAGGCTTGTTTTGGTCCATAAACAAATAAAAAGGATTTTAGGACTGTAACTTTTTTTTTTACCAATCCTGGGAACTTTCTAGTAATAAGAATACATATTTGAAAGCACCTCTGTTTTTTGTCTGCACTCAGATATTTTGAAAATAGTTCTCCATGAAAATCCTAGATGGTTTCAAAATGCCTCTATGTGTGTGTGTGTGTGCCTGTGTACATGTGTGTACAGGTGCATGCTTAGTTGTGTCAGACTATTTTTGACCTCATGGACTGTAGCCCGCCAGGCTCCTCTGTCCGTGGGATTCTCCAGGCAAGAATCCAGGGAGTGGGTTGCCCGTTTCCTCCTCCAGGGACTTTTCTGGACCCAGGGATTGAACCTGTTTCTCCTGTGTCTTCTGCATTGACAGGTAGATTCTTTACCACTAGTGCCACCGGGAAGCCCTCAAAAATGCCTTTGGGCGTGTGCAAATGCTAGTGGGAAAATTGAAGGTTCCTTCACTTTTTGATCTTGGAAAAAGGAACTTTAGGACTTCTTGCCAAGGGAGACTTGCTAAGTGTTCGTGTGACATAGGAATTAGTTCAACCAGCTTAGTAGAAGTCTGCCCCATGGATACACAGAATTAAATAAAACAGTAAAGGAAGAAATACTGGGAACGAGCGCATCAATATTTACTTAACAAAGTAGATTTGCTTGGAAAAATTAACTTTAGCCTTGTTATCACAGTAAGAGTGATAGTTCCTAACTCTTCGTTCTGTGGGAGAACAGATAATAAGGTTACAGATATGAGGAACGTGTTCTTCCTTTGTAGGTGTGTGTGACGCTGGCACAGAATACTGGAAGTGTGCCAGCCAGCCAGGTCCTCCTCTTGTTGAGTAGCTGCTTCAAATCCTCATGGCTTCAGAGGTGAATCTCCCTGCTGATTAATGCACCCTGCGAGTCACAGCTTTAGGTGAGGGATTCGTCTCCTTGAACTACACACAGGGTGAGAGAAGGTCAGAAGAAGGCAGAAGAGCAGGCTTTGTGATTCTAGAGGCTGCTGTATTAGCTTGGGCCCTGCTGTGGGGCTTCCCTGGTGGCTCAGACCGTAAAGAACCTGCCTGCCAATTCAGGAGACCCAGGTTCAGTCCCTGGAATGGTAAGATCCGCTGGAGAAGGGAATAGCCACCCACTCCAGTATTCTTGCCTGGAGAATTCCATGGACAGAGGAGCCTGGTGGGCTATAGTCCATGGAGTGCCAATGACTTGGACACAACTGCGCAACTAATACTTTCACCCTTTTTGTACCCGCTATAGCAAAGCACGCAGCCAGGAAAACATGGTGACTCACACAAGATAGCAATTTAATTTTCATTCAGGTCATAGGGCACGTGTTCTGGGTTGGCAGGTGACGCTCCTCTATACGTGTGTTCTTAGGGCACTCTGGCTGATGGTGGCTCTGCCATTTTCAGGAGATGACTTTCAAGGTCAGGGTAGACTCTTCCATCTTAGCTAACGGGAATGATGGCTTGCCATGTCCAAGGCTAGAGACCGTCTTGTCTCTTAGATAAGGGAGAAGAAAACTGTACCCAGTGCTCTGATCTCATTTTTTCCGCAGGAGCTTGGGCACACCAAATTAGGAGGGCTGGGAAAGGCAGTCCCTGTCTCACACAGTCTTTTGAGAAAGTCTCTACACTACATCTTAGATCTGTGTATGGAAGGTTGACTAAAACTGTGAAAGGTCTGAGATATTATGCACACACGCACACACCTTTCAAGGCGTATCATCATGAAATGCCATATTTCCTCCTTTTTGTACAATTATTGTTATATGTATTATATTTATGAACATCACAACCCCAACAATACATGGTTATGATTATTAATGTATATAACTGTATATATTTTAAAGGATCTGAGTGAAGAAAGAAGACCAAATTTGTATTTTCGGCATTTTCCATCTTACCATTCCTGGTTCTCTCGACCTGTTTTTGTGGATTTGAGTTGCCATCTGATGTCATTTCCTTGGGCTTTCCCAAGTGGTAAGGAGTCTGCCTGTGGTGTGGGAGACGTGGCTTCAAACCTTGGGTCAGGAAGATCCCCTGGAGAAAGAAAGGGTAACCCACCCCAGCATTCTGGCCTGGAGAATCCCATGGACAAAGGAACCTGGCGTGCTACAGTCCTTGGGGTTGCATAGAGTTGGACACGACTGAGTGACTTTCATTTTCCTGGTGATGCTAGTGGTAAAGAATTTGCCTGCCAATGCAGGAGACATAAAAGACGCAGGTTCCATTCCTGCATGAGGAAGATCCGCTGGAGGAGGGCATGGCAACCCACTCTAGTATCCTTGCCTGGAGAATCCCATGGGCAGAGTGGGCTACAGTCCATGGGGTCACAAAGAGTTGGACATGACCGAAGCGACTTAGCATGCACACACCTCATTTTTTTACTTTGATGTAGCCTTGCTCATACACCTCCTTTGTGCTATTATTGGGAGATAGACTGTATTTCTATGTTTTTGGCCCAGCAGTACAATTATATGCATTTGTTTCATACAATTGTTTTTGAAATTAGCTTTTGAAAAAGAGAAGAAAGAAGAAAAATGCTTTTACAGTATCTCATAATTATATAATTAACGCTGCTGGTGCTTTTTGTTTTTTTATGTGGATTAGAATTACTGCCTGGGGTCACTTGCTTTCAGTCTGAAGAACTTCTTTCTTGAAAGGCAGATCTACTAGCAGTGAAGCCACTCAGTTTTTGTTTATCTAGGGATGATGGTACTCTGCTTTTGTATTTGAAGGCTAGTTTTGCTGTGTATAGGACTGTCGTTTGATATGGCTTGGGTTTTTTTGTGTTTTTTTTGGTAGGAGGGGTTTTGAGCACTTTGGATATGTCTTCCCACTGCATTCTTGCTTCCGTTGTTTCTGATGAGAAGTAGCTGTTAATCTTTTTGAGAGTTCCTTGTTATAAGCTGTTTTTCAATTGCTGCTTTGAAGAGAATCTCTGTCTTTTTCAGCATTTTTACTACCCTGTACCTGGCAATGGCTCCCTCTGCCTTGATCCTGCTTTGAGTTCATGGAGATGTCCAAATGAGCAGATTCACATTTTTCATTAAATTTGGAAACTGTGCAGCCATTATTTCTTTGAACCTTTTCCTGCTCTTTCTTGTCTCTGCTCCTCTTCTGGTGCTCCTGTTGTGTGCATCTTGGGACACGTGGTGCTGTTCTGCATACTTCCCCGGCTCTGTTCATGTCTTTCCCTGTGTTTTAGCTGCATTCATCTGGGGTTAGATTTCCTCATGCTAAGCTGGAAATGAGGACATAGGAAGAGATCTGTGGTTCTCATGCCATAGACTCTTGCTGTTCTTATTGAATTTGGGTAGATATTTCTTAAATTTTCTTCACTTGCTGTATGCCTCTAGGACAGTTTTTAGAGATTTTATAATTTTCACCAGTTAGGCTTGCTTCTCTAAGAAACGGGTTTGTAGAGCTCTTCACATTGCCATTTGGAAAGCAGAATTCTTACAATATACTTTTTTATAAATTTATATTTTGCCTTGTAATATAGTATTCATGGGCCTCCCAAGTGGCTCAGTGGTAAAGAACCTGCCTGCCAAAGCACGAGACACGAGTTCGATTCTTGGGTCAGGAGGATCCTCTGGAGAAGGAAATGGGGACCCACTCCACTATTCTTGCCTGGAACATCCTATGGACAGAGGAGCCTACGTATACACCTATACTGACAGCAGGCTACAGCATATGAGGCTGCAAAAGAGTTGGACTCAACAATAGAGTCTGCATAACATGGAGTTCACCATTCATACCATTTGTCAGTGTGCAGCTCAGTGGCACTGAGTACAGCTCACAGTGATGTAACCATCACTGTGCACACCTCCAGAACGTTCTTCATCTTGCAAAACAAACTATGCCCGTTACACAGTAACCCCTCAGTCTTTCCTCCCTTTAGCCCCTGGCAACTGCCATTCTGCTTTCTGTCTCAATGTATTTGACTATGCTAGATGGCTCATATGAGTGAAAGAATGTAATTTATGTTCTTTTGCCTCTACTAATTTCACCTCACAGCAGCTTAAAAAATTTAAAGGTTTTTAAAAAAATTACTTTTATTTTTAAAATGTAGGGATGAACCAACTTTTAAAGGTTGAATCTGCATACCTAAAGCAATGAAATGACAAATGTCAAGGGTCTCCACTTCTGCTCTAACATTCAGACACAGTGATAATTGAGAAATATCTCACATGAAGTTTCTTATCTTCCTTCCTCATTTTTTGAACTCTGGGTTACTTTTCAAATTTGCAAATCGCTGCTAAGCACACGCTAGCATTAAGTACATTAACATTCCTCAGAACAAATGTCACAGTGAATACAAAACCTGTCCTCTTACCTAGAACATATGGCTTTAACAACAGTGATAATTTTTCATGAACCAGAGTGAACAGTTTGGCTTGTGCCTTTTTTATGAATTCAATCTGTTCTGGTCCCCAGCTTGTAGTATGTCTCTTTCTCTCTGAATGGCTCTCAAAAATGAGATGACAATCTGTAGATGTTTCCCTTTACCACCAAGGGTCCTAATCTTTTGGAAGACGTGGGAACAGATGAAAGTATTTGGTTCTGGGAATGAAAATTACAGATGGATAGAATCCCATTACAATGAGCTTCACTGACATTTTCTGTTTAAGCAATTAGCTTTGTCCGAGAAGAGGCTTCCTGCCATGTCCAGAAGGAAATGCATAAGGCAAGGTGGGTTTTTATTTATTCCAGAAACACAAATTCTCTTTATTTCTAGCTTCTTTAAATTCCAGGTAAATGCATTCTTTTGCCAAGAGGATGATTTTCCACACAAAGTCTAAGACTCTGTGTGTGTGTGTGTGTCTGTGTGTGCATAGTGTGAATCACTCATCTTATGACTGGAATATAAATGTAACTGTAAATAAAAGGTGTGTTAGAGGTGGTTACTTGTTCCATTAATTTGTTTTACACATATTTTAAAAATCCAATTAATTTTTTAAAGTGGAAGCTACAAGCCATAATGTTGCGTGACATAGATGCTCTCAATGATAAAATAACTCACTGAAAGCAAGGTTTTGTCAAAATAACACAAGCACAGTAAAAATACCACCTGGCGTCTCTTAGTTGGGTAGATGCTGTCATTAGTCAAAAGTAAGCACACACGCAAGGAAAAATACTAAGAAAGACCTGTTTTCTAAAACTGACCAAAATATTGATGGCACACCTCTTTTCTGTGGGTACTCAGACCTTTTAGAATAGAGCATGTGGAAACACCGCCAGTCATTCTGTGTACTTCTGTCACTGGTTTTGCCTAGTCTTTAAAGGCTGTGTCCAACTGCTCCAATGTGCCAAGAACGCATGGTTTATTCCTCTAGTTGATAGACTCTTGTTTCAGACCTTCGGTCTTACAGACTCTTCAGAGAGAGGAGGAAGGGCTGGCCCATCAGTGCTTTCTCTTCCAGTTTAAATCCACTTCTCCAGGGAGAGGCCCAGGTGTTCAGAGAGCCTCTCCTTGCTTTTTCCTCCTGCAGATGTTGGGCATGTGGACAAGCCTCACTGTCCTCATGGTGGTCAGGAGAGGAGGCCTCAAGTCCTCAAGCTGAGGTCCTCGTGCTGCCCGCGGAGACTGCACTGACCTCAGGGTTGGCGTCCCCATCGCCTGCTGGCTGTGCGTGGCCAGCAGTCCCTGGTGACCCCTGTGGTTG
This sequence comes from Antilocapra americana, assembly GCA_007570785.1. Classification (NCBI taxonomy): domain Eukaryota; kingdom Metazoa; phylum Chordata; class Mammalia; order Artiodactyla; family Antilocapridae; genus Antilocapra; species Antilocapra americana. Next base: position 6,002,273 of record ML660774.1, on the reverse strand, counting down.
ATGAGTGTGTGGGCTCGTCTCCTGTGGTCGGGGCGCTCCTGTCGTCCCTTGCTTCCTCAATCCTGCCTCTGATCTTGCTGCTGTTACTGATACTCTGACCCTTAATTGTTCCCACCTGCTGCCTTTGCTTCCTCCCTTCTCCCCTTCCTTTCTGCCCTTCTCCCTCCTCGCTCCCTCCTTCCCTTCTGTCTTCTCCTCCACTAGTATTTGTTGAGTACCTGCCATGTGTCAGGCAGCTAGTTATTAGACATGTGGAGTTCAGGAATGACACCAAGATCCCTGATTCCTTGGAGCCTACATTTTAGTGGAGGGGGTCAGATAACAAACAACAGGCAGTGAATCCAACACAATGTTCAAAGGTGATGAGGGCAGTGGGGAAAAGAAATGAAAAATTAAAGCAGGGTGAATGAGACCACGGAGGGCAGAGAAGTGAAACAGGGACTCTGTTTCTGAGTCACTGGTGGTCCAGTGACTAAGACTCCATGTTCCCAACGCAGTTGGCCCTGGTTCAATCCCTGGTTGGGGAACTAGATCCCACAGGCCACAACGAACAAAGATCCTGTGTCCCTCAGCTAAGACCTGGCATGGCCAAATAAATAAAAATAAATATTTTTTTAAAAAGCACATGCTGTTTTTTAAAAAGTAGTGAAACAGTGGTTGGAAGAGGCAGGGACAGCCAGGTTTTATGGTACCCAAAGCTTGTAAAATCGGAGTGGGGGATCCACCTTAAGAAACAAATGCAAAATTGGGAATTAAAACTTAGTCCCCAAAGTGAATATTTATGGAATGAGAAAAGGTTACAAGAAATTATAGTCACATCGGGGTTATAGGTCCCTACCTCTTGATGAAGCCAATTACCAGAAAGGTTGACATAGAAATACTACCTAAGTGTAAACCCGTATCCTTTTCTCCACACTCAAAGACTACCAGCAGCACGAACCCCACGCAGGGGGTTGTGCGAGGGATGTGCCCAATGACTAAAACATCACTAGCTTCACACATCACTCCGCCTCTGCAGGTGTGTCTAACTGAGAAGAAAATATTTGTCCAGGACTGGAAGGAGGGGAGAGAGTACGCCAAGGACATAGAAATCTGGAAAAGACTGCTCCAGGAAGAGGAAACAGCCAGAGCAAATTCTGTAACAGTCTCCATCTGTGCTGCCTGGCTGTTTTGTTCACGAGCACTTTTGCAAGCGCTGGGGTGGCAAGAATAAAGGCTGGCTAACATCAGCTGGACGAGCTGTACCATCTGCCTGCTTGTTTAATGCCTTGCATGTGGCAGAAGCTCTCTGATCCACACCATCACGCCATGGAAAGATTCTTGCACTTTGTTTCCACTTCCGTAGGTTCATCCATATGCCCCTTCCAGACCTACCTTTCTGATGCCCATAACAGATGTGCCAAAACTATTCACCACTGCCTAAGAGTCCATATACACACTTACCTTGTGCCAATTCTCTCTCGAAATACAGGGATCAGTAAGTACAATGTCCATGGCTCTGCCCAGTGCAATTGGTGCTGCCCAGGGGTAGTAGCAATCCACCGTAGCTCACTTCAGCATACCCTGTTGGCTCATCTTTGAACCAGGCCATTTTTTTGGCTGCGCTGGGTCTTTGTTGCGGCTTGCGGGCTTTCCTTGGTTACGGAGCATGGGGGCTCTGGAGCGAGGTCTCAGTAGTTGAGCAAGGTCTCAGTAGTTGAGGCGTGTGGGCTTAGTTGCCCTGCCGCATGTGGGATCTTTTTTCCCAACCAGGGACCAAACACACATCCCCTGCACTGGAAGGAAGATTCGCAACCACCAGACCACCAGTGGCCATTTTTAAGTTTCTCAGTGAACTGGACATAGGTGCGAGATGAGAGAGAGTTGATGGTGCATGTATTCGTGTTCTAGGGCTGTTGTAAAGAATATTGCAAACCGAGTGGCTTAAAACAACAGAAGTTGTGTGCAGTACATTGGTGTCTGGCAATGATGAAAAATAGAGAATGAAATGCACATTGATTTGGGGGGCTGCCTCTACCCAAAAGGAGGACCTTTTTCTAGTTGTGCAAAGGCTAGCAGAGGTTCCATGAGAGAAGTTTACGGTGTTCTGTTGTCATGTAATTCAGCCCAGTTTTATCAAGGGCAGAGCCAAGGTTAAGGTGATTTGAAGGTTAAAAGATTTTATATCTTTCACATCCCAATTACTTTGTATCTTCTGGAGTCACAGCGGGAGCCAAGAAACAAAGTAACATATCCAAGTCAAAAGTTAGAAAGAAATTTGGAGGATAAGTATCACTAGCAGCCAGGAAATTCTTTATTATGCATTTGTCTAACAAAAAATAAAAACAAATTATAAAGCACATCTTGAAAATGGAAGAGGAAATACCTGAAAAATTCCTGGTGTATTATAGCTGGCAAATGAGATTAATTTATAGTAATTATCATTACCAGTTACATATGTATGTACATTTTATGATGTTTTCTTAATTGGTTGCTGTTTCTTACCTAATATTTATTACTTATTTTATGGATAGAAAATTACCCAGAGGGGCCTTAGTACTTATCGTTTTATTTTTCTGAACATAAAAATTCCTAAGACTTCCATAGCTTTAGGTACAGTCATTGCCCCCACAGTTCTGTTTTTTCCCCCTATAAGGTTTTAAGTTATTCAGCCATGTATCTTTGCTGTGAACCTTTTCAGGACCCTAACTCTCCTGCTCAAGAAGATAATACTATAGACTATGTATTATTTATGTGGGCTTTTTTGTCAGTGGCAGTTGCAGTGTGGTTCATGTCTCATAATTGATTCCCTTTTTCCCTGTCTAGCTCAAAATTTCCACTTACTCTTTGACATCTTTTCATTCCTAACATTGCAGATTCTTCTTTTACAACATTTCTTGCAAGTGTGGCTTCCTGCTTCCCCAGTGTCACCACCCTAATTGATACTTAGATTCTTGCAATAGCCTCCTAACCAGTCTTCCTAACTTCAGCATCTACTCTTTCCCATCTAACCCCTACACTGCTCTTAGATTGTCTTCTCCCAAACCCCCCTTCCATCATGTCATTCCCCTGGCCAAAATTTTCAGTAGTGCCCCATCATTTCTAGGAGCACTCTCAAAACTCATTTGATTGTGTACATATCAGTAAAGGTATTTTGAGCATGCACTCCATATATATACATATGTATGTATATTTACTTATAGATTATACATGAGTACTCGTGTCTGTTCATCTACTTAGTGTTAACTAAGCTTAACTTTAAAAATTTTTAAATAAAAAAAATTAGAAATGAAGTTCTAGTATTTTTCTCCTGGCATCCCAAAGGAACATTTAGTGCAACTCACTTTGGGTAATGATGTGTAGGTAGAATATTTTAAAAAATCTGAGATGGGGCAGTGGAGCGCTGTTCCACTGTCCGTGGTGCTGAACTATGATCGCTATAACCGCATAATTGTATATATCTTTAGACCTACAGATACTGGGGATTCCTGTCTATTTCCCCCCTTATTTTTGAAACAAAAGGAAATGTTATAGGTTATCATCTCAATAAGATTCTAGTTCCTGACATGAAATTCCAGAGGAGTTAAGTAAACATTCTCTTTCCTCCATACTGAAAGAACAGTCTCATTTTTTTCCTTGGAAAGATGCAGACTGACGATAAAAAGAAACGGAGGGTTTAAGTAAGTCTCCATATTAGCTGAATAATTTCACTTTTCTGTTGAAAAAACAGACAAGGAAGATGTTGAAGGAAGATTCTAATACTGATGTTTTCTTAATTTTATAGATTTATAAACAAGAACGATTGGAAACAGGAGAAAGAATTGCTGTCAAAGATTATACAGTACAATGAAGTTGTACAGTGGGGCTCAAGAATATAAATGTTAGCAGGTACATGAATACTTCTGTGACTGTTGGCTACTAGAAACAAGACTGTAAATTTCTGCCTTGAGGAAGATTCTGATGATCTATAAAATGTCAACTGATGTTGTCACAAATCAGTGGTTCACATGAAACTCATAAAGATTATAGAACCTGCAGCACTTGTTATATAAATGATGAAAGAGTATTTCCTCTCTAAATCTCCAGCTAGCTACAGTTCAGCTGAATGCAAATTAGAAAGCTTAAGAGAGATCCAGAGTATTGAAAAATGGTTAGGTTTCTCATAAAAGTAAAAATATACTGAGAAATTAGAATAACAGAACAATATCTGTTATTAATGTTTCTACTGTAATGCCATTAGAGAATTTATAACCATTATAGCAACTTCTATTATACCATTTAAAAACTTACTTTTTCCTTTCTATAGCAGCAAATCTCTGGTCACTCAATAATGAGAAAAACTAGTGTTTGATTGTGGATATCACCACCAATGTTCAACTTCAATATTAACTATTATACTTGAATGACTCAATGCATTGAAACTCTTTTTTGATGAAAGTTTTGAATGTATATTTCCATTTAATAAATGTTTGTTTGAGAATGTTATGTACCAGGCCATAATCTGGTATATCTATATCCATATAGAGATTAAAAAGAGACTGATACTTAGGATAAGAGACCACCTGACCTGCCTCCTGAGAAAGCTGTATGCAGGTCTAGAAGCAACAGTTAGAACCGGACATGAAACAACAGACTGGTTCCAAACTGGGAAAGGAGTAGGTCAAGGCTATATATTGTCACCCTGCTTATTTAACTTATATGCAGAGTACATCATGCGAAACTCTGGGCTGGATAAAGCACAAGCTGGAATCAAGATTGCTGGGAGAAATATCAATAACTTCAGATATGCAGATGACACCACCCTTATGGCAGAAAGTGAAGAGGAACTAAAGAGCCTCTTGATGAAAGAGGAGAGTGGAAAAGTTGGCTTAAAACTCAGTACTGGAAAAACTAAGATCATGGCATCTGGTCCCATCACGTCCTGACAAATACACAGGGAAACAGTGAGAGGTTTTATTTTCTTGGGCTCCAAAATCACTGCAGATGGTGACTGCAGCCATGAAATTAAGACACTTTCTCCTTGGAAGAAAAGCTATGACAAACCTAGACAGCATATTAAAAAGCAGAGACATTACTTGGCCAGAAAGGTCCGTCTAGTGAAAGCTGTGGTTTTTCCAGTGGTCATGTATGGATGTAAGAGTTGGATCATAAAGAAAGCTGAGTGCTGAAGAATTGATGCTTTTGAACTGTGGTGTTGGAGAATACCCTTGAGAGTCCCTTGGACTGCAAGGAGATCCAACTAGTCAATCCTAAAGGGAATCAGTCCTGAATAGTCACTGGAAGGACTGATGCTGAAGCTGAAACTCCAATACTTTGGCCACCTGATGCAAAGAACTAACACCTTAGAAAAGACCCTGATGCTGGGAAAGATTGAAGACAGGAGGCGAAGGGGACAACAGAGGATGAGATGGTTGGATGGCATCACCAACTCAAGGGACATGAGTTTGAGCAAGCTCTGGGAGTTGGTGATGGACAGAGAAGCCTGGCGGTCTGCAGTCCATGGGGTCGCAAAGAGTTGAACACAACTGAGTGAGTGACTGAACTGAACTGAACTGATACTTAGGAATTTAATGATTCAGGGAAGGACACAGACAAGAAGATAAACTAATATCACTGTATCATATTTCTTGAAAGATATGTAAATAGCCTGTCAGCACACAGAGAAGTATGTAATCAGTCTGGGACAGCCTTCCCAGATGAGATGATGCCTGAGTTCACTCTTTCAAGGATGGTAGGAGTCAGCTAGGAAAACAAACAGAAGAAAGTCATTCCAGAGAAAGAAAGCAGTGTGAGGGGAGGTGCAAGGGAACCGAGTAAGATTTGGAAATTAAATGCACTTACCATGGTGGCACAATGGATATGAATAGACAAAAAACAAGATCAGAAAGAGCTATGTAGAGGATTCTAAGGAGTTTAGATGTTCCCTGAGACTAAAGGGGAGATAAAGGAAAAAAGGATTTTTCTGAGCAGTGAAGGGATGTGATACTGTTTGCATATTTTAAAAAGTCCTTCTGACAGTAATGTAAGGAGTGGATGCAGAAGTAGTGTCTTAAAGAGGGAGACAATTTTAGAATATGACAGAAATATTTGAGTCATTGGTCATTGAAAGTAAAGATGGAGAATAAGAGAAAATTTTAAAGGTATCTAAGCTGTAGTTTCAAAAGGACATATTGAGCAATTAAATTTAGGGAAAGAAAGAAAGAAGAGTCATGGATGGAGTTTTGTGTGGGAAAAAGCTGTTTCCTGCAGGAAAAGGATGTCATTGCTGAGCACAGGGTTACAGAAGGAGGAACATATCCGGGGGAGAGATGTCCAGCAGGAAGTTCCGAAAATCAGTGCTGGCTCAAAGGAGATATTTGAGAGCCGTAAGTGGTAGGTGAAAGCCTTTGTAGGCTCCTCAGAGTGTGTAGAGTGAAGAGAAAACCAGGTAAAGTCTGCAGGGAAAGATAATACTTAAGTAGTGACTGAAGGAAGAGGAACTACGAAAGGAAGAATAAATTTGAGTAAATTGAGAGGTCAGAAGCAAACAAGGAGAATGTGTATCATGGAAGCCAGTGGAGGGGCAGTTTCCAGAAGGGGAAACAGTGAGTAAGATTGAGGTCTCTACGTGACTCACCCTCGTTGGTCATTTTTTTGACCAGTTGACCAATTGAAACTTATATTATTGGTACTGAGTTACTGAAGTCGAGAAGCCTGTAGTAGGTTCCATGCTAAGTTGCTTTAGTCATGTCTGCCTCTTTGTGACCCCATAGACTGTAGCCCACCAGGCTTCTCCGTCCATGGGATTTTCCAGGCAAGAATACTGGAGTGGGTTGCCATTTCATTCTCCAGGGGATCTTCCCAACCCAGGGACTGAACCTGCGTCTCTTATGTCTCCTGCATTGGCAGGCAGGTTCTTTACCACTGGCTCCATTCTATTCATACCAGATACTAACTATATTATTAAAAATATTAGAAGTTTAAATAAATTACTTAAAATATACCTGCTAGATTATAGATATCACAGCTAACAATCATGGCCAGACCTGTGTATCTTCCCTCTTTTATTCTTATGATTATGCCAGAGGTGTCATTTCTTACTGTGCTTGAAGCCAAGCCTGGAACCATATAGAGCGACTCTTCCTGAGGTTCCCCAGTGTAAAAATGAAATTTTATGTTCTAGAAATGAACTCTAATATACGGCTGAATGGATCCTTTTGAGAGATTCTTCATAAATGCCATAATATAACTACTTTGCACTCGCAAGTTCAGCCATTCAGGTTTTTATATTTGTCATAATGTCAGAAATTACCCTGAGGTGTCCAGAGAGTAGAAACACTTTGAATATGAGGGAAATACACTCAGAGTTCTCAACACTGTCATGTAGATGTTCAGCCTAAATATTGGAGTGAGAAAAATTCATTTAAGAAGGTGTATTCCATGAGTTAAGGTCATAACACTTTATAATAACCTCAGAAAAGAATGCTGAAATCTAAATCTGGGATGCTTATCTTTAGGGCTAAAATACAAGTTAGGTGAAAGTCAGTGCGTTGGTTTTAAGGGATGTCTGCGCAATGGCACATCTAGAGTCAAGATTGCGTAAGGGGCGGGATGGCATAGATGAGTAGGAGCTGGTGCTCACTCCCCAAAGGGATACAGATCTTAGACGGATCATTTGCTCAGTTTTCTCCTGGTTTCTCAGAGGAGATGCAGTCTTATATGTCTTATATCTGCGCACCTAACCAAGATGTGGATTGAACAAAAGTCGACCAGTTTGTTTACAACTAGTTACTTTGTTAGAAAATAAGCATCATCTCTGTGAAAGAGTATGGGTCGCCGTAAACCACCACCCACAAAAAGTACAGGAATTCCTTCAACTTACCACCCTGACAATTTTCAAAAGTAAAGAAAAGTTGAAAGAGTAGTACATTTATTTATGTTTCATCCAGAATCACCAGTTGGTAACATTTGGCCCCATTTGCTCAGTCCGTCTTTATGTGGGGATGTGTGCGTGTGTGTGTTTAATGGTTTTATTTGAACCAATTGAAAGTAAGTTGTAGACATCAAGAAACATCTTCCCCCCAAAATGAGGAAATCGCCTGTATAACTGTAGCAGCATTATCAAAGCCAAGAAGTTTGCAGGCTGTGATGGCTCAGCCTGCAAAGAATCTGCCTGCAATTCAGGAGACCCAGGAGGTGTGGGTTCATGTTCAGTCCCTGAGTTGGGAAGATCCCCCTGGAGGAGGAAATGGCAACCCACTCCAGTATTCTTGCCTGAAAAATCCCAAGGGCAGAGGAGCCTGGGGGGCTACCGTCCATGGCGTCTCAAAGAGTTGGACCCGACTGAGCACAAAAACATAATCTTATCTGTCCATATTCAGATTTCCCCAGTTGTCCCTTTAATAGCCAGCGCCTAATTGAATCACACACTACATTTAATTATCATGTCTCCTTAGTCTCCTTCACCCTAGAACCACCTCCCACCCATTCTGTGTGTGTGCATTGGTGTTGTTTATAACATGGATTTAAAAAAATATATTTATTTGCCTGTGCAGGGTCTTAGTTGAGGCATGTGGGATCTAGTTCCCCGGCCAGGGATCAAACCCAGGCCCCCTGCATTGGGAGCAGGAGTCTTAGCCACTGGACAACCAAGGAAGTCTCAACATGAATATTTTTAAAGGATCAAACTGGTTGTCCTGTAGAATATCCCACAATCTGTGTTGTGTATTATCAGTTTACTAGGGCTGCCGTAACAAAGTACCACAGATAGGTGGCTTGAACCAACAGAAATATGTTGATTCACAGTCCTGGGGGCTAGTGGTTCAAGATCAAGGGGTTGGCAGGGTCGTACTCCCTCCAAAGGCTCCAAGAAAGTGTTCTTTATGGCCTCTGCCAGCTCCTGATTTCCCTTGGCCTTGGCCAACATAACTCCAATTTCTACCTTTGTCTTCACATGAAGGACTTATAAGAAATACCACTCTTTGGGCTTAGGGTCCACCCTACTCCATCCAGCATGACCTTAGTTCGACCAACTAATTACATCTACAAAGACTCGATTTCCAAATAAGGTCACATTCTGAGATACTGGGGGTAAGACTTTCAACATAAGAATTTTGGGAGAGACACCATTCGATGCATAACGGTGTGATTGTTTCCTTATGATTGACTTGAGCTTGAAGTTTTTTGTTGAGAATACTTGGTAGGTGATGTTGTGTTCACTTCCCATTGAATCTGTTTGTCCCATCATTAAGGATGCTAAATTTGTCCATTTAATTAAGATGTGGTCTGCCAGATTTCTTTTGTTATTAATAAGTAATCTGTGAGAGTGGGAACAAAATGGAGACTGGATTAAGGCAAGTCATTATTTGGGAACTCTTCTAAAAGCACAAGTAGTAGAGGGGAAAGTGAGGCAGGGCAGGAAAGCAGCCTATATGCGATGGACATCAAGCCAACCATAGCTGTGGTCATGGAGCTTAACCCTACTCGGAACCAGTGTAGAGAGAACCCTTCCCTGTCTTGGGTTGTAGACCACTGGGGTGGGGCTGAGTTGCTCTGTTCAGTCAACAGTCATGTCCGACTATTTTTGACCCCATGGACTGCAGCACGCCAGGGCTCCCTGTCCCTCACTGTCTCCCAGAGTTTGCTCAAACTCATGTCCTTTGAGTTGGTGATGCCATCCAACCATGTCATCCTCTGTCGCCTCCTTCTCCTCCTGCCTTCACTCTTTCCCAGCATCAGGGTCTTTTCCTGTGAGTCTGCTCTTAGCATCAGGTGGCCAGGATATTGGAGCTTCAGCTTCAGCATCAGTCCTTCCAGTGATTTCCTTTAGGATTGACTGATTTGATCTCCCTGCAGTCCCTTGGACTCTCAAGAGTCTTCTCCTACACCACAGTTCTCTGGAATTTCCACCCTCCCCTGCCTGTAAGCAGAGCTGGTGCTGGGACCCTAGAAAGCCCTCAGACCTTTGTGTGTTTGTGTTTCACAGTGTTGAGGCTGGGGTGGGGGCAAGGGCAGGTAAATCATTTCCTTCCTTTCTCACTGGTTCCATCCAGGCTCAGCTGAGTTCTATGTCTAGAAGAACTTCTTCACCCTGACTCTCTCTCTCCTTTTCTGCATCTCTGCCTTCCTGTTGGCATTCATCCCACCAGACTTTCCTGAGTGGTCAAGGGCATGCAGAATTGGGTTTTTCCTTGGAGGGTCTTGGGAAGCTGCTACTACTGTGGATTAGAAGGATTGGATGTTTCAGATCCCTCTGGCTGGAGCATCTATGAAACAGACCCCTCTCTCTCTTACTGAGATTGATAGCCTGCCATGTTTGACTCTGGGATCAATCTCACTTTTCTGAAACTTGTCCCTGGTCTCCTTCTTCATATCAGTCTCTCACGGGCAGTCAGACTGGCAATGTGTCAAACAAAGCTCGGGGCCAGGAACTTCACCATCTGTAATGGTAAGTGGGAGGGCAGAGAGATTGGCAGAGGCTCCTGGAACCCTTGAAGAGACTCAGAGCCTCAAGATCTACATAGCTGACTGCTGTACACCCTCTCCAGGGAAGTGACTGTCCAGACAGTGTGTTTTAGTCCATTGCCCAGTAATACACAAAAGGGTGAAGGACGAATAGTCAACTGCCTGCAGGCGTACTGAGAGGGCATGCCCAGGGGCATGGTCAGTACTCAGTTTCCCATCATTACCTGGACAACAGCCTCTACCCCATCTCTCATCTGTCTCAGGAGCACGTGTGACAGTTGGCCCCTAGTGGGGTCATCTTTGTAACACTGGAGTCCCCTACAACTATTGCAAGTGGTTTAGAGTGCGTGTAAGAGATCTCCAATGTCACCAGGGTGTTCCCCATGCCAGGGCACCCTACCTCAGCATGAAAACATCGTCCATCCAGAGCACCTGGTTTCCAGCAGAGATGATGCGGGTGCCATTCCTGTTCTCTTGGATGACCAACAAGGTCAGTACTCCAGGACGAAGAGGGTCCTTGCACGAGGTCAGGCTGCAGCAGACGCGGCTGAGTCTGCTCTGAGCCTAGAGGACTAATCGTGACACTAGCTGGTTGATTTCCATAAAAAGTGGCTCCACCACTCACCCTAACTCAACCTTGCCTATATTCTGAGATGCTAAGAGGTTAAAAGATGGAAGATTCAGGGTTTTTGCTTGTTTTTAAGAAATGTGTGTGTGTGTGTGTGTTAGTCACTCAGTCGTGCCCGACTCTTTGCGACCCCATGAACCCCACCAGGCTCCTTTGTCCATGAGATTCTCCAGGCAAAAATACTGGAGTGGGTTGCCATTTCCTTCTCCATTTGAGAAAAGAAGGAAGGGAAAACTGAAGATGAAATAAGGGGAAACTAAGGAGAAAACTACTTGAGAAGGGATCACTTCTCAAGCAGGGATGAGATCCGGAAAACATAGGAAGGATCACCCTTGACAGGAAAGGAAGCTGTTTGCTCAGCTGCCAAAGGAAGGGAAAACTGGACTAAAGCACAGGGGAAGATAAGTTTATAAATCAGATAAGGTCTTTTCTCAATTACGCAAAGGGTAAAGTATCAGTAATGGGAGATGTGAGGATAGGCAGAAGGTTTGAGAGGCAAGAAGAGACGGTTCTGTTGGAAACGAGGACAGTAATCTTACCAGCAGACAAGCGTCGGCTCGCTGGGTTGTAATGACACCCCACATCCGGGGTGTGGGGTAGTGAGGTTCAAAGTAAAAAGTGCAGCTGTTAGTCACTCAGTCATGTCTGACTCTTTGCGACCCCGTGGACTGTAGCCCACCAGGCTTCTCTGTCCGTGGAATTCTCCAGGCAAGAATACTGGAGTGGGTAGCCATTCTCTTCTGCAGGGCATCTTCCCTACCCAGGGATCAAACCCACGTCTTCTGCATTGCAGGCGGGTTCTTTACAGTCTGAGCCACCGGGGAAGCCCAGTGAAGTTCAACATGAAGCCAGCTTGTGTGAACCCAGCACGGTTCACTGCTGGGGGCAGGCAGGCATGGGTCTGTTCAGACAGGTGTGATGGAGGGAAAGACAGATGAGGCGATTAAAGGGTAAGCTGTGGAGTCTGATCTGGAGAATAAATATGAAAAAAGGAAATCAGCGTTCAAATGTTCACCAGCGTTGCCATTTACTAGCTGTGCGATTTCGGCCAATCATTCTTAAATCTCTGACTCAATTTCCACATTTTAAAAATGGAGTTAATATTAATAGTCAAATGAATTATATTAGCAGTTAATAGGATTAAAAGAAACAGTTGTATACATAGCAACTTAACCGCAATGTCTGGCATACAGTAAGTACTCCAGAAAGTTTTCTCTTTTCTTTAAGAGATGATGAACATTTCTCAACTATTACATATTTTTTTCAAATTTAGGGTTCTTTCTGCTTGGTTCATATTCCATTATATTTGTGAACTCGATATCCATCCCTTTTTGGTGATGGCACAATGTAGAAACTAGGACAGTATAGCACAGCAGCAGGCTCCAGAGTCAAACAAAATGCTTGGAGTTGACTCCTCACTTCATCACTTACTATCTGTGTGGAATTGGGTAAGTTACTCAACTTCTGGAGTCTCAGTTTTCTAATCTGTGAAATGGGTATACTTCTATTTCTCCATGAATGGTCAGTAAGTTTTAGGTGCTGCTGTTGATGGTGGTAGTGGTGTTTCCAAACATTTAACACATTTCCAGAATGTGTCGATTGGATTACTATTTTTATGATTTCTAGAAAGTGGGTTAACTGAAAGTGTAGAGCTTACCAGAAAGTGTAGATCTGACCTCTGGTTGGACAAATTCTTCAAAATTCTGAAAAGTGAAGGTATTGATAAAATAAAACTTGTGTAGTGACAACTAATATGTCATTTTTTTAAAAAAGTAAAACTGTTGAATGAAAGAAAAAGGTCAGCCACTTCAAGAGGTCATGTAATTTGATTATAAAGTAATGGACTCCCCAGCAGTCAATCTTGTTATTTTTGAGTTACAGCTAGAATGTGTACTCTCTTTTGGCTATAGGAAGCTTTGATGAGCCTAGTGACTATGTCACTGGATATCAGTTTATGATAAAAATACACACACATCTATTAATATTCTGTTTGGCTTCAAGCCTTAATACTAAAAATGACTTAGCATATGTCATACTGGTTTTCATATAATCACTAAACTCATTATTTTCCCCAGATACCATCCTCTATTTGTTAACTTAAGAACTAATGAATTCCATGCAATATTTGCTATTGTCAGAGAAGAATCCTGGTAGATTTTCAGTTATTATCTCAGTTGATGATAGAGGTCTGAATTCAGAAATATAATTCAAATTCTTTTGAAGCCGTGTGAGATCTGTTTGCTTCATTTTCTGCTCCATGCGTGAAGCAATTAACTTTGGTTATATTAATATAATACTTTCCTGTACTAAAAGAAAAATTATTCTGACTTTTTTCAAGCAAACCTTTTCTTTATTTTAATATTAAAATTATAGACCTAAGAGTGCCAAAAATCCTGGTAGAACCTGGCCAAGAACAATCCAGTGAAAATATTGAAAATTGCTGTCTACCAACCAAATGCTGTTGCCGGATTAAAGGGAGGAACGTGGGTCATGACCCTTTCTCACTCTTCCTTTGATTGGTCTTTTGGCAGAAGTACTGATGGAAAGGATTTGTGCCTACTTCAGATGTTTCAGATGAGTGGAATTGTACGGTATTCATCCTTTTGTGACTGGTTTATTTCACATAGCATAATGTCCCAGAAGTCCTGAGTTTTTATTAAGTACTCTTCCATGTCTGATTTTTAAGAAATTTTTTCCTAAAACATGGTCCAGAAAGTATTATCTTGAATTTTCCTCTAGATCTGTGCTGAGGGCCATGTATGACGTGCATGTGTGCTAGGTCGTTTCGGTCATGTCTGACTCTTTGAGACCCTATGGACCCCGCCAGGCTCCTCTGTCCTTGGCAAGAATACTGGAGTGGGTTGCTATGCCCTCCTCCAAGGGATCTTCCCCACCCAGGGAACTAACCTGGATCTCTTATGTCTCCCGTGTTGGCAGCCATGTTCTTTTACCACTAGTGCCACCTGGGAAGCCACTGGCCATTTACGGCTTAGCTGGTAAAGAATCCGCCTGCAGCGTGGGAGATCTGGGTTTTATCTCTGGGTTGGGAAGATCCCCTGGAGAAGGAAAGGGCTACCCACTCCAGTATTCTGGCTTGAAGAATTCCATGGGCTGTATAGGCCATTGGGTCACAAAAAGTAGGACACTGAGTGACTTTCACTTTCACTTTTCAAACTTAAATTCACTAAAATTTAATTTGAATTTAAAAGACAGCTTCTCAGTTGCACTAGCCACATTTCAGGTGCTCAATGAACACATGTAACTAGTGGCTAATGTATTGGGGAGTGCAGAATTATAGAACATTCTACCATCATAGAAAGTTCTCTTGGACAGCACTGATCTCTACGTTTTATTGTTTACTTTTCACATTTGTATCTGCAGTCCACCTGGAATTAATTTTTGTGTTCATGTTAGGTAGTGGTCAATTTTGTCCATATGGGCCTCCATATGCTCTGCAGTTGCTAACGTGGTAATTTATAAAGTCTCCATTCATAAGTGAGCTTGTTTATGGATTCTCTTTTGTGTTCCAGCAACATTATTTCTCTACCTGTGCGCTGATAAAGTGTGATTGGCCTACTTATTTATGTGTGATTTTAAACCTGAAAAGACCAAGTCTACATTTCTTTTGCTAGACAGCATTACAGCCCAAAGTAAAAGTTAAATCTAAACTCTAGAAAAGGCATGAAATTTTTTTTTATTGTACCTGGGTATTGTGACTTGAAATTCTTCAGACTACAAGTCAGTTAACGCCTGTCACTGCTTTGTTTTAGACAGCTGCTGGTCTTTTTTTTTTTTGGTTTGTCTGCTCTGGATCTTAGTTGCCGCATGTGAGCTCTTAGTTGTGGCTTGTGGGTGGTATTTCCCCAACCTGGAATCGAACCCGGGCCTTCTGCATTGAGAGCTCGGAGGCTTAGCTCCTGGACTACCAGGGAAGACCTGGATGACCCTTGAAAGTAGGAGACCTGGGCTCCGTGGAGGGCTGTCTCCTAGCAGCCCCTCTCGTTACGTGTATTGCCCTCCGGCTAAAGGTGATTGGATAGACACATGCAAGTTTTAAAATGTGCTTTGATGATTTCCTGATGTGTTCCTTCTATGATACCAAGTCTTTTGAACTCAAGGAGTGTGCCCTCCATCTGATTTAGAAGTCTCCATAACGCCTTGGTCTTCCAGGAAGGGCGCTGTGCGTTAACTCTTAATGCTTAATCGGCTACCTTCGACGCTTGTTTTCTTCTTTTCCCTGTCTTTGTCTTGGCTCTTTCTGGAGAAGTCCTCTTTTGAATTTTCTCTTCCGTAACAAACAAAAACCAAATTTACTCTGATGCTGAAGGCAGGAGCGGGTGGAGGGCTGATGTACTAGAAATGAAGGCCCAGCCCATGACGCACAATTCAGCCGGGACCACAGTCAGGCTGGCTTGACTGCCGATGCCACCACTTACAGAATTGTGGACTGAGATTCAGTTTTCTTATCGCAGGACTCAGCCCACTGTTTTTGTACGGCTTTGTTACCTATTTTCGTATGGCCCATGAGACAGGAACGGTTTTTACGTTGTTAAACAGCTGAAACAAAACCAAAAGAAGGACAATATTTGGAGACATGCAAAAGTTACATGAAATTCACATTTTGGTGCCCACAAATGACATTTTATGGGGATACAAACTCCCATCTGTTTGTCTATAGTCCTTGACTGTGTCCACGCTAAAACTGCAGAGTTCAGTGGAGACACAGCTGTGACAGAGCCCAGATGGCCCTCAAAGCCTAAAATATTTACTCGCTGGTTCTTTCCAGGAAAACTTTGTTGACCTCTACCTTATTTGGAAAGAAAAAAATAAATCCAGACAGCGAGTTCTCTATCAGAGGATTCTTTGTGAGGATTAAACAAGGGCGCTAGTGGTAAAGAATCCACCTGCCAATGCAGGAGACACACGGAGATGTGGATTTGATCCTTGGGTTGGGAAGATTCCCTGGAGGAGGAAATGCAATGTTGCCCCAGTATTCTTGCCTGGAAAATTCCATGGGCAGAGGAACCTGGCAGGCTATAGTCCATGGGGTCGCAAAGAGTCAGACACAACTCAGCGACTGAGCATGCACACAGAGGTAAAATAAAGGACCGTGCTTGGCATATACAGGTGCTTGGGAAATGATTTTCTTTCAGCCAAGCCTGACGCCTAACCTCATCACATTCCCTAAAACAGTGACTTACGCTTACGAAGCACAGCACAATGACTTAACGCTTATGAACGAGAGCACAGAGCATTGGCACAGTCAGATAAATGGACAAGCTCAATGTACTTTGTATTCCGTTTAGACACACCTTTCACTAATGAGCCCCCTACAAGTGCACAAGGATTCATTTAAACCCAAATGCTTCCCCCATGAATTTGATAAGCCTCTAGCACACAGTATAGAAATTACACTGCCGAGTGTAATAATTTATCAGTGTTTTACAGGTAGCGACACAGTCGTTGGAAATGGCAAGTGTGCTCATAAGAGGTTCCCACAGACCCAGGATAGAGGAGCTTGGTGGGCTACAGTCCATGGGGTCGCAAAGAGTCAGATGCGATTCAGCGACTAACCCTCCAGACCCAGGAGATGCAGACTGCATTAGATAGCATCTCTACCCTGCCATCCCAAGACCTCTCCCTAGTTCCCCATCATCCTCCGAAGTGCTTTCCAAGTGTCAGATAATTTTCTGTTCCTCTGGCCACTAGAGAGCACTTTGAGACTAACAAACCTGGGTCTGAGCACCCAGGCCTCCGTTTGAACCCCGCTTGTCTGTGATCGCGGGGTGTGTGGTTGGTCACTGCGCCATCTAGCTACCAGCAGCGGCTTCCAAATGGCTATCCAGGCTGATGGACGCGTTGTGTGAAGTTTAGTGACCTGTGGTAGTGATAATGAAGTATTCTGAAGCCCAGATCACATTTGATTCTGTCACTATGGTTTTCTGCTTCTGGTGACATCACCTCATTTGGAGTGCTTTACAGCGTATTTTCTAAGGTGAGCGTTTTAGCCAGGGTCCCGGTTTCCTTATGGCTCCTTCTCTTTTCTGTCGGATTGAATTTCTCTCAAAGAGAAAATACCGCTTGATATTGATTCCAGTGCACGAGATAATTTCAGGTTCTCACTCTGCAGTTCATCCAGAGCCCTGCTTAAAATCTCGAAGAGGTTTTCCAAGGCTAAGAGGCGCAGTTCAGAAGAACAGTTCATAAATGGGTTTAAAAGACCCTTGGCTACATTTTCTGATGTTTCATCAGCAGTTTGCACTGATACAGTTTCCATTGTTATTACAACTGAACCATATCATAGGGAGTTGTACCAGCAAGACCATCAAGTTTTCTCAAAAGCTATAAAGCTTTGATGTTTTCTGGCCTATTTCTTACTGTGCTCTTAAAAATGTTTAGCTTCTGCTGAGCCAAATGTGTACCTCTAAAGGCAAACGCGGTGAAAAACTCTTCAAGCATCTCGGTTACTGCTGCAATCTCTGTATATACAGCAGGAGGATGCGATTCTGTTTGGATGAGGCAAGCGGGGGAAGTGCTTTGTAGTGCGCATTGTGAATGAATAATGCCGACCATCAACTGGGCTTGAGCCCGTCGGTGCGGGGGTCTGGCTGTGAACATAGAAGAATCGACTTTCCTGACCACTGCTTATGAGCATTTCCCAAACCCATTCCATCCTGTATTATGGTTTGCATCAAAGAGAAATCAAAGCCATTGGCTCTGGCCCCGATTCCTAAACTTGATCGAGGCGTTTATGGGGCCAGTTTGCGGGGGATTCCTTTGATGTTTTCAGAAATCCCAAATAATTTCTCCGTCTTTTGAAGGACACTTGACTTTCAAAGTAGAGAATATATCTGCATGTGAAATGTTGGTTCTGTCTGGTACTAACCGGCTTAATGTGCCACTAAAGTCAGTGATAGAATTTGCCCCCATTTTTAGAAAATGAAGTTCTTACCTCTGCCCGGGAGCCTGGCGTACTGCATCTGGCTGGAACGGTGGCAGCCTGTTACAGACTGAACGAATGGGTCCATAGTGAAATTACACTCCAAAACGGAAACTTGCTATCTCACCTTTTGCCAGCACAGAGCATTTGTGATGTTACATGAGAATAGCAAGGGAGTGAATAAGCTATTAACAAAGACTTTTGAGAAAGGGAATTCCTCTGGGTCTCACAGGGAGCCATGCATAGGAAAACATAAAGGAGTGGAAGGCAAAGATAAGGAGTTTACCTGGGGGTCTCTGCATTATTGTGGAGATACTGTTGGTTGCCAGCAGCCAGACTTCGTTTTTTAGCTATCAGCCTCCAAGCCAGATCGAGGCATCTTCTCCAGTCCGCGAGGGTGTGCTCCCTGCCTGCTCTTATTTATGTATTTCATACGATGCTTTTTGTATAGGTGCAAAGATAGTGGGCCTCTATCTAAAAAAGTAATGTTATCCCTGGGATTTCAACAAGGCTTGAATTAAATAGAACAAAGCGGAAAGCCTTCTTATATGTGTGTTATATACTTATTTGTTTGAAAGTCCGTGGTTCTGGAGGGAGGAGGCTGTGAATTTGTTAGGGACATAGTAGCATTTAATATTCAGTGAATGCAAGAAAAGAGAGCATGCAGTCTTCCTTGTCTGGGCTTAAGCACAGGTCTAGTGCCTCAGACTGTAAAGAATCTGCCTGCAATGCAGGAGGCCCGGGTTCCGTCCCTGGGTCAGGAAGATCCCCCGGAGAAGGGAATGGCAACCCATCCCAGTATTCTTGCCTGGAGAATCCCATGGACAGAGGAGCCTGGCTGGCTACAGTCCATAGGGTCACACAGAGTCTGACACGACTGAGCAAGTCACACTGAAACACAAGACGATTCCCTTAGATGGGATCTCATCCCTGGGTTGTGAACGGCTACAGTTAGGGCAACTTCTGAGATTCATGGCTGAGATGCGTGGGATCCTTATTATGTCTTGTGCAGGCTGTCATCCTTTGCATCTTGTGTATTTTGCACTTCTTCCAAAAAAGGAACTGGGTTATAAACAGAATATTGTGCCTACTGGCAGTGATGACAAAGAGCAGGGGTAACTCTGTGTCTATAAACTACTTCTTGGGTGGGCAGAAAAGGCTATTTTTCTGCGGAAGACACACACAACAAATCATGTTCTACTCTGGACAGCTCATTCAAATTGATTTTCTTCCCCCCTAGCCATGCTGTGCAGAATATGGGATCTTAGTTTCCCTGACCAGGGATCAAACCTATGCCTCCTGCATTAGGATGCGTGGTTGTAACCACTGGACCACCGGCGAAGTCCCCTGGACACCTTTTTTATTGTCATTACATTGCAGCCTAACCATCGAACGTTGGTTACCCCGTCATATGGTTTTACCTTCTCTCAGGCGCAGAGTTGGAAGAAACTGATTCCGCTTTCTTTATTATGCTCCTGGAAGGCTGAGCAGAGTGCCTTCTTTCGAGGCTCTAAATGAAGAGCTGTGTGCTTTTGTTCATAGACTCTAAGACTGGAGACGGGCCTTGTGACGCCTGGAGGAAATCTCACCAGGTCAGCTGGGTGAATGGGGAGCAAGCCAAGTCATCTTTCTGGGCCACTATTTCCTCATCTGTAAAGAGAAGGGGCTGGACTCGGTGATTGTTGAGGTCACTTCCAGCTTTGTAAATGCTGTGCTTTTCAAAAAAAAAAAAAAAAAAAACTTGGATCCTGAAAGAAGAGCATTTTCTTGGGTTTGCGGACAAAAGAGCCCAGGTTGTATTTGTGCTTGACCTCCCTGCACATCCTGACTTCTTGCTCTAATGAATCCGAATTTCTTCTTCAGTGACAGGGCTCGGCTCCAGGACCCCTTGGTGTGATTGTAACACTGCAGAGATATTGATTTTTCTAGCAGGCTAGTGGTTACTGTAACCACCAAACTGTTAAATCTCTCCTCTTCTCATAAGGATGATTTCACGAGGATCCTTCCACTCCTTTCGGTGGATATTTAACTCAATCCAGGGCTAATTCAAAGACAGCATTACTAGCAGAGTGTCTCAGAATGCTCTGTGGCTGACACTGTGCATCTTCTCTGGGCTGTCAGTCACACGCTGCAGTAGACAGAGGGTGATCCCAAAGGGGCGTGGACAGGCTTTGACCTTGTCATTGCCACGTTGTTCTCCATCACCTCCTGCATCCAAGCTTAGAATTTCTGACTGCGAACAGTGTCAGTAGCAACTCAGATAGGATAGGCTTCCTGCTTTATTTTGCTTGTTCATGCCTGTAGAAGCTGACTTTTCACCTCATGGCTTGATTGTTGTTTTCATTAGTAGGATCATAGGTGTTACCCTCAATATACACATACGGAGGGAGCTACAGTGGGCTTCCCTGGTGGCTCGGAGGTAAACGATCTGCCTGCCAATGCAGGAGACTCGAGTTCGATCCCTGGGTGGGGAAGATCCCCTGGAGAAGGGAATGGCAACCCACTCTAGTATTCTTGCCTGGGAAATCCCACAGACAGAGGAGCCTGGTGGGCTACAGTCCATGGGATGCCAAAGAGTCAGCTGTGAATTAGCGACTGAGCAACAACAGGTGAACTGCAGTACTAAAACATTAATTTGGTTCTTGCTTTTTCATTTTAGATGTTTACCCCTAATGAGCGCTCTGGTGAGCTGCTGGAAGGCACAACACGCCAAGCAGATTATGATAGCCATTAACTTCCCAGTACAGTTTAACAGGGGCTCTCATTCATACTGATTCTTGGGCACTCACCTTGTTACAGCAGTTAGAAACACACTACAAAATGAGTGGTGACTTTGATGTCAGTAAAGATTTCTGTATCCAGAACTGTAATACCTTGTTGATTGCCTTTCCATGGTGACCCCAGAGCCGAGGGGATCATTTAATGAGATCATTAATATTTCTCCCAAACCAACAATCTGCTAAATTCTCTTTTGGTAGGCAGACACGTCTGCAGAACTAACATAAGTGACTGTTCCACACGAAGCATTATCTTTTCTTGTACAACACTGAAAGCCTGCATGCTGCTTGACAAATTTGAATTTTAAAAAGTAAGAATGATTGGCACTTGGTAAGTTACACAGAAATATAAAGTGGTATAAGGAAATTGCCCATTTCTTTTAGATTTACATTTTCTGTATTTTTTTTTTCTTTTAAGAAGTGATAAGACATGTAATTTCCATCAACTTCAACCAGTTATGTATGAAAGAGGCTGCAAGTGCAGCTCTGTGAAGGAAAAGCAAGTCGTGGGGAGAACTGATATGCCACAGACAGCCTCCCAGCAGCTCTGGCCCTGGAGATGGCTGGTTACTTACAGGCCAAGACTCGGATCCCAAGACTAAGATACTGCAAGTCTTGAAAACAACTCAACTTCTCCTTGGCTCCTCAGCCACTCACTCCAGTGTCTTACTTATTAAACATCTTTCCAGGTCCATCAAGCACAAGGCGAAAAAGGCAGCAGATAGAGGCATATAATAGAGTTTACAGAGGAAGACTTCTCTTTCTTTTTTTAAGCTTCTAAATCTTCCTGTGTTCCCAGGAAGCCACTAAACCCTCCTTGTTTTTTTTTTTTTTTTTTCTTTCCTTCAAGTTATTTATTTGTGTAGGCTGCACTGGGTCTTAGTTGCAACACGTGGGCTCTTTAGTTGCAGCATGCGAATTCTGACTTGAGGCGTGTAGGATCTAGTTCCCTGACCAGCAATCAAACTCGGGACCCCTGCATTGGGAGCGTGGATTCTTAGCCGCTGGACCGCCAGGGTAGTCTCAAGGAATATTTCTCTTAACACGTGGGATGGATGCTCCAAAAAATTTGGCATAAAGCAATTATTGCCTATTAATTCCTTTATTTAGCCTCCCCTGGTGGGCTTCCCTGGTAGCTCAGCAGGCAAAGAATCAGCCTGCAATTCAGGAGATCCTGGTTCAGTTCCTGGGTTGGGAAGATCTGCTGGAGACGGAAAGGGATAGGCTACCCACTCCAGTATTCTTGGGCTTCCCTGGTGGCTCAGCTGGTTAAGAGTCTGCCTATAATGTAGGAGACCTGGGTTCGATCCCTGGGTTGGGAAGAATCCCTGGAGAAGGGAACAGCTACCCACTCTGGCTCAGTGGCAAAGAATCTGCCTGCCAATGCAGGAGATGCGGGTTTGATCCCTGGGTCGGGAAGATACCTTGGAGAAGGGAATGACATCCCACTCCAGTATTCTTGCCTGGAGAATCCCACGGAGAGAGGAGCCTGGAGGGCTATAGTCCAGGGGGTCACAAAGAGTCGGACATGATTTAGTGACTAAACAAAATAACAAAATTCCTTTATTTAGTCCACAAACATTTATTGATACACAATGGCAAAGCACCCAGCTTTGTGCACATGACAAGTTAACACTTCTTCACTGATATTTGTTATCATTTTGAAGCTCTGTCATGATAAAAATAATTGGGGCCCTCGACTCATAAACCCACATCTTGTTTAGGAATCCTAAGTCAGTTTGCAATCCGTCTGCCTTTCATTAACCATGAACAACTGACTTCCTGCTCTAACATGTATACAAATGTATATATTGACAAGAGCATGTAGTTAGTTTTAATTTCCTATAATTTACATTGACTTCTCTTCTGGTCCATGCATCCTCTTACTTAAGGTTTAAACAGCTCTCTCTCTAGTGGTCTTTTGTGCCTAAGGGTTGTGGTTGAGCTAGAAAGAAGTTTTTGGTCCTGAGGATCACTGGATTAAGGAAGATATTCTGACAGGCGAGTTACCTAATAATAGCATTTGTTGCATTAACTGAGCCAGCAATGAGGCTTATTTAGTATTTATTTGCAGGGCGGGGTGGGGATGGGGGGGGGTGGGGTAGGGTGGTGGTAAGCTCTGTGAGGGCAAGAATGGGTTTATCTTGTTCATCACTGAGATTCACAGCACTTAATGCCTGGGATTCCCTGGTGGCTCAGCTGGTAAAGAATCTGCCTGCAATGCAGGAGACCCTAGTTTGATTCCTGGATTGGGTAAGTCCCCTGGAGAAGGGAACGGATACCCACTCCAGTATTCTGGCCTGGAGAATTCCATGGACTGTATAGTCCAGGTTGCAAAGAGTCAGACACGACTGAGCAACTTTCACTTCACTTAATGCATAGAGAATTACTTAAAAATGATCGAACACATGAATGTTGTTGATTTTACAGATGAGGAAACAAAAGACTTTTGAGGATCACGTGGTAAGAAGTGGAATTGGAGGTCACAGTCTGGTTAGATGCCAAGGCAGGTGCCCTTTTGCCCATGACAAACTTGATGCCCCTAGATTGGTGACTTTCCTCACTTCCTGCCTCTGTTTCTGGGTTGCAAATCATTTTCTTTCCTGGGTACCCGAGAAGTGGTGAGTGGTGTCTTGACAGAGCTGACATCTATGAATGCCATCAAAGCTCCATCTGAGGCTGCCTTTTAACCTGGATCCGCCACCTTCAAGGTACTGAAATATATTCCAGGTTGTGCTAAAGATCAGACGTAGATAACCCGCAGGCCTGTAAATAGAGGCACCAAGCCAAAGCCTGTGATCATAATCCTTCAAACAACTGATCGTGTTCACCCCATGTGAAACCTCCTCACACTCGATGTGGCTGAAAATGTAGTGAGCCCCTGTGTCTGCGGTGGGTGGAGGAAGATCTTCAATTATAAACCGAAATGCAAGGTATTAACAGGAGGGCTTTAACACCTACAGTCACACTCGGAGTTACAGGGTGTTAATGAGCAAGATAACCAAGGAAGGCATTTTTTTCCTCCTGGGCTGCCTGGGTTCGCTGTGTGTGTAGAATAATTGAAACCTCAGGTTGTGAAACCATGAATCAGGAGGGTTTCCTGTATTATGAATGATGTCATCTAATAAGATGAGAGATTTTCAGTGAAATGCAGGAACACTGAGGGTAATGTGTTTGCAGCAAGCAGGATTCTGAATTTATTGCAAAGGGGAGTGTGAGAGTTGACCAAAATGGAGAATGATGAGAAGTAACTAAATTATGTATGACAGTCTTTACAGAGCAGAGGAAGGAAGAAAGCTTAATGATGTTGTGGTTGAAAGACCAGCAGCAATGGGTGATGTATTAGGTTGGAGGTTGGTAAGAAGAGAAATGGATCTATGAAAACTCAAAGACTATAGATGAGGGTGACACCGACCAAGCAGTGGATTTGGGAGAAGGGAGGGGAACCAGGGGCTCAGCATATAATGTATTTTAGTGGCAACAAGACAGTCGAGTAAAGTTAACTTGACATTAAAAATCATCATCTTAATCTATGTAGCTCTTTCCAGCCTGAGTCTTATAAAAAAAAAAAATCTATAGTTAACGATGAAGTATTTTCCCCCTTCACTTTCCCGGCATTCACTGAACGCAGTACATAATTTAATTATTGAATCTACAGGCTGGACCATGGAGATGAAGAATGATGTGTCTGCTGTAGTGAGAAATTAGATAGAACCAACTGTTTATTCTCATCATTCTTCCTCTGTGAGGCTAAATTAATATAGTTAACACGCTTTTGTTTGGATTAGAGGCTCAGATCTGGGAGGTGCTGATCAGAACTCATGATTACTACACTAGCTGTTATTTATGGAGTGCTGACATATCCTCAAGCCCATGTGTGAGACAGAAAGGGTTTTTTTTGTCATTCTCTGCGGTAGAACCAGTGTTCCACCAGACTTAGGGGCTAGATGTCTGAATAGAATACCAAAGTTAAAATCAGATTTAGCTCCTTGGACCATATGATTTCAGAAATGTCACTCAAGGGCTTTCCTATTGACCTGTACTGTGGGTTGCTGATCTTTTTAGCAATTGTAACAAAATATTCACAATTTTATAGCCAGCAAACCTTTCATGGGGGGAATACCAGGAGGGTGTGTGGACAGGGCCGGGAGCCGGGAAGGGGTAGCAGGCTAGTTCAGGGCACGAGTCAGGCCCTTCCACCCGATTTGAGTAGGAACTGGAAGCCGCCCAAGCAAAGCGCCTATGCAAATACAGCTTCGAGGCATTTGTGCCTCGAGGCAGCGCTTCTGTGCGCTGCCTCCGAGGAACCCTTCCTGCCAGAAACCGAAGCTGCTACGGCGACACGGCAGGCCCACTCCAGAGGCCAAAGCCAATTCTTCCTTCCTGCCCCTTTCGGTTGGATTGGTACAGACTCTTTCGGGTCTTTTACTCTCACCGTTTCTATCTATCACATTGCTGTCCAGCGGGAGCTTTAAGCAGCTGACGGTAGATCCAGGTGGTGGTGGTGGGGAAACACCTCAAACCTGCACCATCAACAGCAAAAACTACCCTCAGATCCAGAGATCCGAAAAAAGCAGCGGTTATCTTGAAGTCGGAGCCCGGGGGACGGGGAGCGGCCGCCAGCGGTCCCCCGGGAGGGCCCAGGGCGGCGGGGCGACCGCGCAGGTCGCAGCCCTGCGGCCTCGGAGCGGGTTCGCCGGCGCCACCCGATCAAAGTCACGGCGAACCCCAAACCGCCGCCGCCCCACAAC
>ML660774.1:5928810-5976355 GCA_007570785.1 Antilocapra americana | reverse complement strand
CGGCGGGGGCGCGGGCGGCGGGGTGGGCCACGTGGCGCGGCCGGGGCGCGCGGAGCCGGGGGACGCCCGCTGCCGGGGGAACGCGTGCCGGGCCGGCGGCGCTCGGTGCCCTTCGCGGCGGGCCCCGCGGCCTCCGAGACGCCTCTGCCCGCCGCGGGAGCCGAGGGCGCGCGCCGGGGCCCCGGGTCGGGGGCGGGGGTTGCGAAGGGGACTTCACTTCCAGCGGCCACGTGTGCCCGGGGCGGCGGGCCCCGTCCCGGGATCCGGGCTGGAGAAGGGCGGGTTGTGACCCTGCCGGTTGACCAGCGGCATCTCCCGGACCTGTGGTCCTCCTGGGCTTCTGCCCCGGCGGCGAGCGGTAAACCAAACCGGGGTAGTAAGTTCCCCTACCTTCCCGTCTTCGCCATCCTGACTGGCAAGCACTCATCCCGGGGCCCCCCGCAGCGAGTTTGGGTGCTAACCCTTAAACGTTGAATGAGCCAGTTCGGGGACGTCCCCGGTGGCTCAGTGGTAGAGAATCCGTCTGCCAGTGCAGGAGACATGGGTTCGATCTCTGGGTGGGGAAGATCCCCTGGAGAAGGAAATGGCAACCCGCTCCAGTATTCTTGCCTGGGAAATCCCATGGACAGAGGAGCCTGGAGCCCTGCACCCCACGAGGTTGCAAAGAGGCGACTGGCGACTACACAACAGCAAACCGGATGGTTCCCAGGGGATGGTACTCGGTCGTAGGCACCCTCTGGCGCTGCTCCTAGCTGTAAGCGTCACAGCTGGATCCCAAAGCGGAGCTGCTGGGAAATGCTTACCTTTCTTAAGCCCAGATGCCTAGGCTTTCTCAAGACTCACTGGGAGTTGGTTCCTGTGTTGCTCTGCTTCTTTGCTCTTGTTTTCTTCTCTCTTGAAAGAGCCCCTCCCCCTTGCTGGCAGTTTTAGCCCACTTCAGGGGACTGTCCCCATTGTAGAGACAGTTCCTTCCCGAGTGTAGCCCAATGTTACTGAAATCTTGTCATAATCATAGCAAGAGTCTAAATAGTTTCTCTTCATTTGAGTCACTACTCAGGGTGGATAATTTTGGTCCCATCTGGGGAAACTAAGGGAGGGGAAAGGATGGGGACACAAGAATATCACAGCTAGGATGGAGTCATATGGAATCCTCTGGCGTGGATAGTAATCCCACCTGATTTAGGGCGAGTTCCTAAGTTCTTTGAATCTCTGTAAGAGGGGTGTGAGTTACCTTAACTCAGAAAGAGGCTTCATTGAGTTGATGTGTACAACCTTTAAGAGTATCTGAAATAGATTAGGGTAGATCGGGCTTTCCCGGGTGGCCCTATTGGTAAGAAGTGTGCCTGCCAATGCAAGAGACGTAAGAGATGTGGATTTGATCCCTTGGAGAAGGAAATGATAATCCACTCCAGTGTTCTTGCGTAGAGAATCCCCATGGACAGAGGAGCCTGGTGGGTTATAGTCCATAGAGTCACAAAGAGTTGGACACAGCTGGAGTGACTTAGCATGCATGCAGGGTAGATTAGATGGTCAAAAAATGTTCTCTGCCCTCTTGTGCTGACATCATTTAATAAGGGAGAGAGGTGAAAGATGAAAATGATTCATAGGTCAGACATGTATAGGTATTTGCCAAAAAAAAAAAAAATCCTATAAGAAAGTAGTAAATGGATGTAACATCTGGGAAGGGGCAGCCACACAGGCAAACTTTTGAAATAGTGACTTAGTTTTTTCTTTTTCAAGGCCACAGAATGTCCAGGGTTAATGTGCTGTGATGTCTGATTGATAAATGTCAATTGAAATTGTGTTGAGTTTGAAGATCCAAAGCTGATGTGTGCTTGGGTCGAATTGGAAAGCAGATTGACCAGAATCTGTTTGGTGACTGCTGTTTTGCTGTGTGTTTGTCTTCTAGACTCAGCATGAGTGAAGTTCCCTGCAGAAAACGTGATGACTACCTTGAATGGCCTGAGTATTTCATGGCGGTGGCCTTCTTATCAGCACAGAGGAGCAAAGATCCAAATTCCCAGGTAAGCGAGTTCTTCAGGAGAATGTTTGGACACTGGCAGACAGACATGGAGATGCCCAGAAGTGAGCAAATTACAAAAGGAAGAGGCTCCGTGGACCCCTGCCAACTTAGAGAAGCAGAGTTAACCTGCTGTCTTTTGCACAGCATTCCTGCCTGCTCACATTTTCCTGTGAGAGAGAAAATTGTCACATATCTCCTCTCATACCCCAGGGAGACAGAGCTCTCGGCCCCTCCAGAGGCTGCCTGCCCATTCTGGAGCTCTGCAGGCCTCTGGTCTCATTTGCTGCCTCTCCAGTGGCAGACTGGCCCCTCGAAGTCACCAAGCCTCGGGGCATGTTTCCCCACAGGTTGGCGCCTGCATCGTGAATGCAGAAAACAAAATCGTGGGCATCGGGTACAATGGGATGCCAAATGGGTGCAGCGATGATCTCTTGCCTTGGAGGAGGACAGCAGAGAACGTCCTGGATACCAAGTACCCTTACGGTAGGGCGCACTGTGTGTTCTGATCTGCTCGGGTGGCATGGCCTCGGCGAGGGCTTACATACCATGGACGGTCAGAAAACATTGTCTTCCTTTCCAGATGAGAAAACAAATCCTACTGAACTACCCCAGCTTCCCACCCCCTTCTCTTAAATTCCAGAGAGAGCCAAGGAGTGGAGGTGTGGCAGTGGCTGGGCTGGGCAACGCTGCCCTTGGTGGGCTTCTCTGCAGCCCTGGGGGCGGCGACTGTGAGTGGGTACAGGGGCCCCTGCCTTTTGTGTCTTGGCGAGTCGTGAACTGAGCCAGTTAACCAAGTACCAGCCTGGGCTTTGCTCTGATGAGGAGCAGCCTGTGTTTCCGCCTACTGAGCCCCTCTGGCTAGGCTCTGGGAAGCAGGACACAGGCTGTGAGCTGGACGTCGGGCGAGGGATGACACGGCTGCCTCCTCCTCTTCTCTGGGATGCTGCACAGCCGGGGTGGATGGGGGTCAGACCACAAGCCAGATGTGTGGAGCTGACCCTGGGCCTGGCCATCTCTGGTTTTTATCGTTTAATTAGGGAAGGATGCTTGTGGCCCACCTGAGCCCCAGGGAGACTCCCTTCAGAGATAAGCTGGGAGGGCCCAGTAAGCATCCTTTTTTCCCCCTCCTTGAATTCCCTGGAGAATCTGCAGCTAATGCTGGGAAGAGGCGCCTTGGGCTTCATCTGCTGCTGCTGAATTTCTTTTAAGGTGTGGACCTGTGTTTAGGAACAGACCGCCTCTGCTGGGAGTCACGTAGATGGGGGCCACCCAAATGGGAGAGAGATGCGTCCAGCAAACTGGCAGTGCGATCGGGTATGACGTGAGCCCTTTCTGTTAAAGTTGGCTCTTGACTGTGAGGTTTTCCTCTGGAGTTTTTCCTCCCGAAGAGCTCCAAGTCTCCATTTAGCCGAATTTACTTTTTTTTTTTTTTTGGTTCCTGGACCTTAATCATGTTAAATAAGCCCCGTGACTTTCCATCTAAGCTGCTTCAGGGCAGTGGCTTCGTCTTTGACAGAAAAAGAAGAAAAACGTGCCCGGAGGTGGAGAAGGAATTGAGGAATGAGACCGGGGAGAACTACGGAGCACTCGGGATTCTGGGGGTCAGAGACAGTTTGGCGCTGAAGGGGCTTCTGTAGTCGGGTTAGTCCATTTCACTCCCTCTCCGGGAGGAGTAGAAAGGGCAGGGTCCCAGGGAAAAGAGGGTAAAACTGCCTTCTCCACCTCAGCTGAGAGGAGTGAAGTGTGGGAAAGATGCAGGAAAGTTTCTACGTGTTTTAGAAACTTTTGGTCTTCTTGCTTTTGACTCCGTGTGCTTCCAATAAGAAAGAAGGGTGATGGTTCATTGCTTGTAGGCGCAGGTGAAGGCGATTTCTCATGGGCCGGTCCAAGGTCCCATATAAAGATCACAGAAATGAGTCAACGAGTGCAGAGTCGGTGCTGAAGGGTGTGAGCACCGCAGCCCTTACTCACTGAGTCTGGACAGCGCTGAATCCCCGAGAGAGGGACTCTTGGGGGTGTCTCTGGTGCTGAGGCTGGTTACAGAAGAGACGCCAGGGGTCACATGGGTGTAGAGGGGCCCTCAGGGGTTACTGAGCTCAGTTACTCATGAGCTCAGCCTACTCACAGTAAGCTCAGTTACTTACTAAAATGCAGATTCTTTTTTTCCATTTTATGACTTTAAAAAATTAATGACCAAGTACATGACAGTGTCTGGAATTGTGTAGGCTTGACCTGGTGGACGGACTGCTATTTCAGGAGGAAGAGACGATATATTCATCCCTATAAAGGAGCTGTAGACATGATCTAGATTCTAGACCACTGATTTCCTAGTTCTTCTGATTATGTAGTGAAGGACAGAGGAGCCTGGCCTGCTGCAGTCCATGGGGTCACAAAGAGTCAGACACGACTCAGCAGCTGATTATATGGGACCCGCTTTTAAATGTCAAAAAAACTTCCAAGACCCCTATATAATGTGAGTTAAACTATTAGTATCTTTTTTAAAAAGTCGACGTATAATTGACATACACACTTAATGTTAGTTGCAAGTATATGACGCGATTCATACATACTGATGTTTGATAATGTTTACAGAAAATTATGTTTTCTTATGGTGAGGACTTATAAGATCCACTCTCTTAGCAACTTTCAATTGCACAGTACAGTAGTATTAACTGCAGTCACCATGCTGTATATCACAGTCTCAGGACTTATTTTGTAACTGAAAGTTTGTACCTTTGACCCCCTTTGCCTGTTTCTCTGCCCCACCTCCCATCTCTGGCAGCCATCCATCTGTTCTGTGTACCCGTGACCTTGTTTTTATTTTTTAGATTCCATATATAAGTGAGGTCATACTTTTCAGTAGTATCTTTTGAGTCAGAAGATCCATGATGACAAAGAGTTGTTTATCAGTAACACTTTGCATTAATCTGAACTTTACTGAACAGCATTTGTACATATTTGGAAAAAGTATAGGTAAGTGCCGGATGTCTGCCAGCCTGTGGTCCTGGGTGTACCCCTGGAAGAACCTCAGTGGTGCCTTGGGGTTCCTGCCCACAGGGTCTAAGCTGCCCACATCATTCATGGTTGGGAACCTGAAGGCCCAGAAACGTTAAGTAACTAATACAATGCCACACAGGTGGGTGACATCATCTGATTCTGGGGCCGGTGCTCTGTATTTCCTGCAGGGAGGCACAGGACTTCAGCTTTGCTGAAATGGGTGGATTGCAGCACAGTGGCCTCCCATTTTTGTCTTCTCACTATGCACTTGAACAAATAGAGATTTCCATGAAACGACCTGCCAGAGGTGGAATGCTCAGGCGGTGGCGGCCTGTAGGTAGGACGGGGTAGGAAGCCGTATATATACACCTGGCCTGCCTTCACATGGCTGCAAAGGGGAGCTTGGGAATTGTGTAAGTTTTAAGTTTACCAGTAAATTATACAACTTAATAGTTCTCCTTATTAATGCTGTACATTTGAAAGTCACTAGTCTTGATTGACACTTTGTGGACAGGAGGTAAGCACAGAATACATGTGTCAGATGAGGAAGACGGGGTTTCTTCTGGGCCAGGTCTCTGGAGAGGCGTTTTTAAAGGGTGTTTCTGTTCTTCCAGGCTTAGGATCAAAACTTCAGGAAATGATTCGATGATAATGTAGTATTAATATGGAAAATGAAAATTCCCCCTGCCAAAGAAACTGCCTTTTATCTCATCTCTTTCCCAAAAAATCCAAAAGATAGTATGATGTCAGTTAACAGCATCAGAAAGAAATCAGCATTATTATAGTGACACCTTTTCACATGAATGACAATGGGGGAAGAAAAAACCCAGGAAGAAGCAGACTTATCTAATTTACCAGGTAAAAACCTTTGGAAGGCTTTGATTTTCAGGAGGGGGTGGTTGCTAACCCCAGGATGAAGAATTCAGCTGACATTTTCCATTCGTTTCTCTTTGTGGAATTCATCAGAGTGAAGCACATTTAATCAAAATACCAATTTTATAAAATGGAGGTGAAGTACTCGTGGTAATGCAGAGATCCCTCTTTCTGTGGGTTTTCATAAGCGATTTTGATGACATGGTTTACAGACTGAGTGTTGGTGTGAAATCAACTTCTTTCTTTCTCAGGAGCTGCTGTTAAACTTCATGTTTGTAAGGGAGCCCTCCATGCACATCAGGCTTGCCTGGGTTTTCCTGCCATTCTGGTTCCACTGGAGAAGGGATTCTTGGGGAAACACCTCTTCCCATGCCGGTCAATCACGAAGCCAGGATTGCTTTGCCTGTTGCTTTGCCCTTTTCATCATGGAAGGGACCATAGTCTTGATGTCCCAAGAGTGTGGGTAGCCCTGTTCTCTGATGCATCAGCTAAACATGGCAACGTGGGGGTTTTTCCAGAGTCAGTTCATATTTCTGCAGAAAAACTCTAAAAAGGGTATTATAATGCTGAGAAGGAAAGTGCTGGAATTAATTAAGGCAAGAGTTGAACATGGCAGCTTGAAACAGTTTTGCCAGTACGTGTCAGTTCTTCTTTCAACTTTATATTTAAATGTAATCTTTATTTTTCAGATTTAGCATATTGTTAAGCATGCATAGATGTCGTTTTTGTGATTTCCTTAGCCGTTTACCTTAACCCCTTGAACACTGACATTTTCCTGACTGCCACGCACGTGATATATTTCTTTGGCATCCAAAAGGTTAGTCTTGAGAAACTAATTTATCATGAACTTAGGAGGCTGATCCTTCTTAAGCTGTGGCTTCCTCACAACTTGTAAGAGCTTCTTAGTAATTAAGATCAAATTTGTTCCCTCAGCTGGCTGAAATTGAGTGCCCTCTGGTTCTGTTAGGCAGATCCATGGATTTGATGATTTGCTGTTTCTTTTCCTGCAGAATTCTAATTTCACTGGTGTCAGCCCTCAACCCTTCCCACCCCCGGCCATCCGGCACTGGTATCCTGACAGTGGGTCTAATTAGGGACTTTGTACAAAATAAGTAGTGTAATCAATGGAAAACCTTGGAGCGAGTTTACAGCAAAGAAATAAAGGAGATCGTTCTTATGAAAAGAGGAGAAAACTTGGGTTTCAACCATGTACTGTCTTAGACAAACAGGGAAACACAACGGCTTATGTATGAGGCTCCCCCTGAAGTTTAACCAGCTTGACATAAATCTATTTCATTTTCAGGTATCAATATTTAGAAACAGTCCTTAGGAAAGAACAAATCATGATTTTATTCATTTATTTGACTTTTATCTGTACAGTTTTTTTAAAGTTTTTTGATGTGGACCATTTTTAAAGTCTTTATTGAATTTGTTACATACAATTTGTTACAACAGTGCTTCTGCTTTTACATTTTCTGTGGGATCTTAGCTTCTCGACCAGGGGTTGAACTTGTACTCCTTGCAGTGGAAGGCTAAGTCTGAACCACAGGACTGCCAGGGAAGTCTCATTATCTGTACATGTTAATCTATAGATTCAGGGCTAATTATTTTCCAAGAGCAGGAGATTACTATTTCACCCTGAGTATCCAGAAAGGATGTATAGTACAATGTATACTAACATATACTAACCTGGTTCTGTAGAGGCGATGTGGGAACAGCTCTATGGGATCAAACCTACCCACGAAAAGACACATATTGGCCTTCGCTTATAAAGAGTCTGTTTACTTCATGGAAGTTGATAATAAAGCTTAAAATAACTCAAGGTTAGTGATTTCCAAATTGATGACCAGGAAGCAGGCTGAAGTTTGTACTGTCTCTAAATAAAAGGTTTGCTGAGAGATTAATAGCCTCTATAAAACTTTAGGGCCACATTCAGCCTCCTTTACGTTGTGTCAAGTGTGTCAGCCCATTAATTATCTGAATGATAAATATAACTTCTTTAATTCTCTACATTGATGAGCTTTTGCTTAGAAACTCTGTGTTACCCGGCAGTGGGCTGACAGGGAGCAGCTGACTCCAATGAACTTTGGGGTCTTTATCCATCTATTCTGTGTCACTTATGCTGACTTTGTTTGATCTGTTCTGAAACTGGCCTGAATTGTTAAGGTTTTGTTTTGAGTTTTTTTTTTCCATCAAGATTCCCTTTCATAAGCGTGTTAATGCTGTCATTGATACATATTTTCTCCCAGAAATACACACCAAAATTTGGTTCCTAGAGATTTCTGCAAATATTTATATTGTTTTTGCTTCTGCTTCTTAAGGGACTATTGTTTTATATTTGGATAGGGCTGTGCAAACCTTTAATATGCATACTGGCTAAGAAAAGCTGCACAGTGCTTAAGATGACAATTATCAGGTTCAAACTAGAGAGTCCTCCTAGACTGGCTGTCCAGAGCCTGGCCTCCAGGTGTGGTGTGTGTAAACCCAGGGATTGTGGGGCTGTCAGATACACAATTTGACTTTCATGTCCCAATATCTTTATGAAATAAGGGATTACCGAGAACTCCACCAGTTCTAGACTTCTCCGGAAAAATTAAACAATATAGCTTTGATTGTATTCAATCAGGGTGCAGTTTCTCTGCCTAGGGTTTTTTTTTAAAGGCATTCTGGAAGCATCTGGGGTGAGAGCTAGAGTAAATGGCTGCTGATGGCAGCGACACAGAAGGAATATGCATCTGTGCGTGTGGACAAATTAATAGAGAACAGGCTTTATACCTCTCCCTCCTTCTAGCGATTCAAATCTGCTCCAGTTCTGAGATGTATAAACCAGATGGAGACAGTACACACAGGCATGAGGGAGACAGTTTAAGAGTGTTTTATCCACAAACAGATGAAAAAAGGTTGGTGGACAGCAATGATGAAGACCCCACATGGGCGTGCATGCTTGAGTCGCTCAGGCATGTCCAGCTCTTTGCGACCCCATGGACTGTAGCCTGCCAGGCTCCTCTGTCCATGGAATTCTTCAGGCAAGAATACTGGAGTGGGTTGTCATTTCCTACTCCAGCCCATCTGTAAGTACAAGAAAATATATGAAGAGAGGTGACATGCTTAGTCAAGAGGTGATTCTAAGACCAAATAGAAAGAAAGGACTGGGGAATCCTCTGTGAGTCAGTCCATCTGGTGGTGTTTATTGAAACACGGATACTGGCCCGGCTTCAGGAAATCCCACGATAAATGGAGAATTTGGGGATTAGAACGTGCCCGTCTTCTCTCTGCTCATGTCATCTACCATCTGATGCACAGGTCCTGGCCAGTTAGTGGAGGTGTAAATTTCATCTCTGTGCTTCTTTCAAATGATAGATGCCATAGTAACTTTAAAATATTGAATAAGATAACCGAGCATGAATTTTTAAATTCTGCAATTAAAAGACTTTGCTCAAAATGCCATTAATTTTGAGTTTAGGTGGGAAAGAGAAGCAGAATTCCTCCGTGTCCTTTTTCCTTCTGCAAGTGAATTATAACTTTTTAGAAGTTGCAATAAATACTAATGAGCCCTCTATTCTTTTATCACTTTGAGTGGTCTGTTGCTGAGTTCTTGAGGCTTCCTATTTCCTTTTTTAAAACTTGTAACTATATTTTACAGTATGTGATGTTTCCCCGAGTATGTTCACCTGTGGTCGTTCATTTACTCAGCAAATACTTACGGGACATCTATGATACGTATTCTATGCTAGGCACTTGACAGCAGTAAATAATGTCCATGGTCTCTGTGTTCAAGGAGCTTGCAGACTAGTAGGAGAGCAGGTGGATAGGACTGGGATAAACAGATGTTGCTGAATGTTCTTTTTGAGGAAGTGAGCGTTACCTGGAGCTCTGAAGGATTCACTGGGCCCCATCAGGTAAGGATGGGGTGGTGGGTGGGTGCTGAGGGATGGGAAGAGCTCTGGTCCCAGGACCTAAGTCTGGTGTCAGAGTGAGGGAAATCTGGATCCCTGAGGTTGGAGGCGTCTGTGGGAGCTCCCAGGGAGGGTATGAGGTCTATAGGCTGGGTGTGAGAGCAGAGGGTGATGTCCACGTGGCCTGTTGGCCTGGGGTGACTTCATCGGGATGGGTGAGGTGATGCAGGGAGAGGACTCAGAGGCCGGGCCTGGTTACGTCTCTGAGAGCCACGGGTGCAGAGGTTGATGGAAGCAGAACAGGCTGCAGGGAAGGACTTGGACATTAGGGAGCATGCAGAGCAGTGTTTCCAGAAGGAGTGAGGGGTGGCCACGCCAAAGGCTGCCAAGAGGTCCAGGGAGGTGGGAAAATGCCTGTGTGGTTCAGCACCACGGGGGTCATGCCCACACTGCAGAGAGCAGCTCTGGGCAGCAGGGAGGGCTGAGGGTACACTGGAGGCAGGTGAAGGACGCACAGCAGGTGAGGCAGTGGGCAGAGCGG
The DNA here is from genome assembly GCA_007570785.1 of Antilocapra americana. Taxonomy (NCBI): domain Eukaryota; kingdom Metazoa; phylum Chordata; class Mammalia; order Artiodactyla; family Antilocapridae; genus Antilocapra; species Antilocapra americana. The sequence continues at coordinate 5,966,025 of ML660774.1, read as the reverse complement.
ACGGAGAGCCGGTTTTGAGATGTCTGGGAAGAGAGCAGGATAACAGCCAGTTGGGGGGCGGGGGCATGGCAAGGGAGACGTTTATGTTGTCTGATCAAGGGGAGGGTCTGGTATTTGTCTGTCTGTTTTTGCAGCACATAGTTGCTTGCAGATGGGAATACTCCAGGAGAGAGAGAGATTGATGAGGGATGTGAGAGGGCCGGTCCCCAAGCTCATCACTTAGTGATGCGGGAAGGACGTCGTGTGGGGACAGAGCCCGTGACAGCTGACCTTCGGTTTCTGGAGTTACAGGTGGGAACGTGCTTTTCTTGGGCTCCAAATATCACTGCAGATGGTGACTGCAGCCATGAAATTAAAAGATGCTTGCTCCTTGGAAGAAAACCTATGACTAACCTAGACAGTGTATTAAAAAGCAGAGACATCCCTCTGCCAGCAAAGGTCCACATAGTCCAGGCTATATGGTTTTTCCAGCAGTCATGTACGGATGTGAGAGGGGCTATAAAGAAGGCTGAGTGCTAAAGAATTGATGCTTTTGAATTGTGGTGTTGGAGAGGACTCTTGAGAGTCCCTTGGACAGCAGAGAGATCAAACCAGTCCATCCTAAAGGAAATCAATCCTGAATATTCACTGGAAGGACTGATGTTGAAGCTGAAGCTCCAATCCTTGGGCTACCTTTGAGGTGAAGAGCTCAGTCACTGGAAAAGACCCCAATTTTGGGAAAGACTGAAGGCGGGAGGAGGAGGGGAAGGAAGAGGATGAGGTGGTTGGATGGCATCACTGACTCAGTGACCATGAGTTTGAGCAAGCTCCAGGAGATAGTGAAGGACAGGGAAGCCTGGCGTGCTGCAGCGCATGGGGTCACAGAGAGTCTGACACGACTGAGCGACTGAACAACAGCCATGTGATCAGTTGCCTAGTTCAGTGAAGGAAGGAGAGGTCGGTGGCGGAAAGGGGAGGGACGAGGAGCAGGAGCGGCATGGATACGGAGGAGGGGGAAGGGGGTGGTTGTGTTGGGGGTGCTGAGAGCTGCCTGGGAAGCTTGGGTCTCGCCCAGGAATCCCTAATTATCAGATCAGCCCCCTTTCCTCCCGCCAAGTCGGAATCAGCATGTCACCCAAGGAGGCATGCCTGATGGAGCTGGGGTCAGTTAGAACCCACCTCCTGACTCCTGGCCCAGTGCCCACTAGTCAGTCCCAGTTCACCCTTAAAAGCTGTTAACCCTAGAGGGGAGTATGGGAGCTTGACTGTGTGTTCGCATCACGATGCTGTCCAGTGGTGGTGTACGTCCCCTTTCTCCCTGCGCTGCTGCTTTGGTACCTTTTCAGCATCATACGTGTCTGCATCGCCAGTGCATGGGGGGGGGAAGGGAGCTGGGCACGGCTCAGCCCACGGTGAAGTGCAGTGTTTCCAGCTCCTCCTCCCTCTGACCTGATTGTGTGCCCTTAGCGCACAGGGAGGCAGCGTAATTAGAGTTCCGGGGGCTGTGTTATCAGTAATGGAAACACCACAGTCAGAAGTCTCTTTAGCCCTGAGCACTACCATTGGGGCTAAGTGGCTCCCCTGGGTGCCCTGAGCTGCTCGCCAGCAGCCTCAGCAAGAGGAAGTGGGCAGGGGACAAGGGGCAAGGGATGGGGACCAGGGCAGGGAACAGAGGGGGAAGAGATGTCTTCCCTCCTGTCCACCCTGCTGAGCAGCTGGGGGCCACAGGGTCTCAGGTGGGCAGCGATGGGTCTCAGGAGGGGTCAGCAGGCGCCGATGTTTGCCAAGTCCACCTTTGGGGCTGCGTGTGTTGCACGCATGGCGGGTCTCAGAGGCGGGTCCTTTTCTTTCAGTTTCATAGGCCAGGAGGCTGAGCTTCATAGGATGCAAAGGGTCATAAAACTTGTAGGTCAGGAGGAGGGGAAGAGTTCATGAGGAGGGGGCTCAGACGGTAAGGAATCTGCCTGCAATGCAGGAGACCCAGGATTGATCCCTGGATGGGGAAGATCCCCTGGAGGAGGGAATGGCAACCCACTCCAGCATTCTTGCTTGGAGAATTCCATGGGCAGAGGAGCCTGGGGGGCTGTATTTCATGAGATCGCAAGGAGTCGGACAATTGAGCAACCAATACTTTCTTGTAGAGAAGCGATATAACTGTGGGTTTCTAAGTTGGTTCTCCCCTTCCTCTGTCCACCTTACCTCCAGCCCTTTCAAACTCTGATGCAAACAAATCCAGTCGCTACTTTATAGATGTGAAAACCTCATGGATGGGAGATGAGACAGAAGAGTGATGAGGAGTGATGTTGAAAGCCAAATTATAGAGATGTTTGCTGTGGGTTTGGGGGATGATGGGCAGTTTATAACCTTTGTGGGGGTGCCGGGGGGTGGTCAGGCGGGAGGGATTCACGTTCTGTTTTTGCTTTTTAAACTTTTTTTGTGTGTTGGAGTATAGCCGATTAACAGTGTTGTGATGGTCTCAGGAGGACAGTGACGGGACTCAGCCATACACACACATGCATCCATTCTCCCCTAAACTCCCCTCCCGTCCAGGCTGGTGCATCACATTGAGCAGAGTTCCCTGTGCTGTCCAGCAGGTCCTTGTTGGTGTTCCACTTTAAATACAGCAGTGTGAACCTGTCCAAGGGAGGGCTTCACTTTGGAGGCTCCCCTACTGTTCAGTTACTGACTTGAAGGGTGGGTCCTTTGCAGGCTGGTGGTGATGGATGAAGCCCTGTCAGGATATCCTTCAATAATTAAGAAATAGGTAGCTGAAATTCCATCTTAACTCCTGAAGCAGGGAAGTGGGCCCCTGCATGGATCTGCTGAAGGAGTGGACACACACACCCCACTCGTCAGCGGAAGCCCCCCGTCAGGTGTCTGAGGGGGCGCTGGGTGCTCATGCTCCCAGAGATGGGCCTGGGTGGACCCCTCCCTTCCCTCTCTGACTCCAGCAGTAAAAACACAGACCCTGCTTTCCAGAAGGAATGCCAAAAAGGCTCTGTCATCAGAAGAGGAGTGGAGTATCTTGAAAGAATTAACACTGAGTTATTTTTTTTAAATGCACGGATCAGCCTTGAACGCCGTCACCCTGTTTTGTGTCAGTTACTAATTGCAGGGTGAGCTTCCCACCTATTTCCGGCCCCGAGCACACCCTCCTTGGCTCCGAGTCCTGCCCCTCTTTCTCAGCAGCGAGACACACTGTCCCTGCTTTGAACCCGGGTGGCCTCACTGCCCCAAGAAACGTCACGGCCATCGGTCAGGGGCACAGGAGTGTCCCCAGAGAGGCCAAGGCCTGCCCAGTGCAGCCTGGGGAGCGCTGGCAGCGGGTAGCGCGGGCCAGGCTGAGCTCAACAGGTGCCCTGTGTCTGGACCTTTCACTCGCCCGCCACTGCTTGCTCACCAGCCTGTCCCGCTTTCTAGGTCAGCCTCAGCAGAATAGCCCTCAGGCCCTCGAAAGTCATTTTCTTCAAGTAAAATCCTGTACTACTAAAGAGAAGGAATCTTAAATAACCTGGAGAGTTTAACTGGAATAGAAACTTCATTTTCCTGACCCCAAATTATATCAGGCCCCAGTAGCTCCTCTCACGTCCTAGCAGCCACGTGATGATCGGTTAGGGCTAGAATCATATTATTAAATTATTTGTGCAGCAATTAATTGTTTAGCCTTTATTCTGAGGCTTCTTTTCTTTAAAAAACCTATTTAAGTAAACCTTAATAATGCTACTGTCTAAAATAGATATTGTATTAGTCTTACATCAAACGAGATGAAAGTTAAATCTATAAAATGTTGAGTCTCTTAAATCTAACGAAGGATGGAATATATCCTGTTAATTTGTCAAACTTCCAGAGAAACGCCTACACGAGACAGTAAGGATTAATCAAGCGCTAGTAAGAGGGAATTTGAAAAATACAGTTTTCTAATTATATAGTCTCTTCTCAGTGGGCCAAGGTTAATGCGTTCTGAATTCTGACAGTCAGTAATATAAAAGAAAAAAGACCAAAGCATATGAATTGTCTTATTATTACCTGAAACAGAGGTTCTCCTTCTAGCAATCAAGAACTTTGGAAGCATCAATCTGATATTTTCAGCATTTGATTCTTTTCCTTTTTAACAGTGTGGAGAATCATTGAAGGTTTCTGTGTCCATCTTTGTACTTAACAAATATACATGTAGTATTTGGAGACTTCTTTTGTTTATTGCTCAGCCATAGATGAGTAATTCTAGGTAAACCGAAAATGAATCTTCTTGTGTGTGTGTAACAATTTAACTGTCTTTTGAACAATTCCTAGACACTGTGTCTCTTTGGAATACTTGGTCCTGATTCCTGCAGTGAATGTGGAACCCAGGCTCATCCTGAGATCAGTAGCAGAACCATCCTCCTTGCTTGGTTTTTGTGCGCAGGCCTGTTTGTAGTTCCAGCTGAAGCTCTTCCTAAGCTACATCATAAAAACGCTAACACTCAGAAAGATAAAGGCATCCTTTACCTTAGTGCCATCTGATATCTGTGGAGTGTTTGGCATAGTGGACTCGGCCCCCCTCACCCCCCAAGAAGAAGCCTGTGGAGAATATGGGAAATTGGGGTTAGAAATGCAGATTTCAGGGTTTTATAAGTAGATCTGCTCTCTGAGAATCTATGAATGGATGAATTCTCAAAGTCGACCGTTGTGGGAGGAGAGCCCAAGAGCAGGACTGCACCTTGGGGAACACCCAGAAACGTGGCAGCAGGGCAGAGACCCACAGAAATGAGGTCTGGAGGTGCTGAGAGGGCTGGTGGGGGCGGGGGTCGAGAATCAGGGGCCAGGAGCACAGCAAACCCAGAGATTGCAGCCAGAAAGGGACTGGGTTCAGGTAAGGAGGAGGCTGCCTGGCGGGGTGTGGGCGCAGCCTCCTCTATGCATCTCTCCCCATCGGTAATCACACTGGGAGCTTGGAACTGGCCCTGGGAGGGTATTTCTGTCACAGAAACAGGCAGATGCTACATACTAGGACTTAGCTTTGTTTTTTTAAATAGTTGTTTATATACATTTCCCTTGGACCGCAGAGAGGTCAAACCAGTCCATCCTAAAGGAGATCAGTCCTGAGTATTCATTGGAAGGACTGACGCTGGAGCTGAAACTCCAATCACTTCGGCCACCTGAAGCAAAGAGCTGACTCATTTGAAAAGACCCTGATGCTGGGAAAGATTGAAGGCAGCAGGGAGAAGGGGACGACAGAGGATGAGATGGGTGGATGGCATCATCGACTTGATGGCCATGGGTTTGGGTGGACTCCGGGAGTTGGTGATGGACAGGGAGGCCTGGCGTCCTGCAGTCCATGGGGTCACAGAGTCAGACACGACTGAGCGACTGACCTGAACTGAATACATGCACATTACAGAGGTCAACATGAACTAGTATTTCTTAAACTTTTTACATGGTGACCCAGCAAATAAAGGTTATACCCACAACAGTTTTTAGGAACTTACTTAACTTTGCTAGGGCCGTTTTGGAGGGGAAGCGAGGCTCAGGGCCACTGAGACTGGAGGCTCAGCTAGAGCTGAGAGGTCAGCCAGGCTAGGAGACTTTCGTACCTGGAGACCCAGGCTGACAGCACAGGGGGTCCCCTGAGTGTCAGGCGCTTCCGGGGGCGGGGATGGGGGTGCTTCTCCCCTCAACCCTCAGATGCAGGCTGGAGAAGCAGGTGTTAGAGTTCAGTGGCTGGGGTGGGTGTTGGATGCGTCTGGAATTGGAGGGGTGCATGGTGAGTAAGGGCAGCGAAGCGTGGGTGGGACGTGTGGGTTTCGTTTTTGTCTTGTCTCGTTTGGGACCTGTGGGGTGGTGGATTGTGACTTGTTCCTTTACTCAGGTGTGCCCAGCGCTCAGCTGCTTACATGCCTGGGAGACCTCTTGTTTCTCTAATAAGAAGCTCTGCATTCTCCATCCTGTGATTTTTGTAGTTAAGAGATAGGAAGTCTGTTTTATAGTCTTGTGTATTACTTCTATAAACTACCCTTGATACGGGGATGTCAGATGCCGCCCAAGAGAATCTGTTTCACATAATTTTCATTAATGAGTCCAGACATAATGTTAAATTTTGCCCCAAACGGCCTCCAGTGAATTAGAGGAAGGTAGTTTCAATGTGACTGTTTTTAAGAGAGGCAAAAGAGGACCACATCATAGTGTTTCCTAACAGATTCAGAAACTGCAGTTCTGAATATTAATACCAGCACCATCAAAAAACAGTCATTAGAGGGGAAAGCATATTTTTGATATTTGAATTTAAGAGGACCTTCTGTATTTTCCCCAATGTCCCCATCAATAATTGGAATCCGAATTCCTTCCTCTATTCATTCAGTAAATATTTAACACCCATTATATTCATGGCAAAACGTTGGGCTCTGGGGGAGTTACGGAGAACCTGAAAAGACTGGGCTCTGCCCTCAAGGGGGAAATAAAAGAAACAATTGATTGCATCTAATTGTCTTTAACACTGAGCAGTGTTAACACCGGCTTGGGAACATCACCAGGAGGGAAATGAGGCTAAGGGGGCCCCTCCCAGGCCACTGCCCTGAGAGCCCTGAGCATCCCCCACCCGGGGGTTTGCAGCACAGAGCCTCTGGGAGCCGGTCCCTCTGCAGTCAGCAAGGATTGTCCTCTGACCTATGGGCTGTGGTCTGATTGAAGCACAGCCTCTTTTTTTCCCCCTTTAGATTTTCTTAACCATGCCGGAGACTGTTCATTTCCACATGCGGCTAAATTGTGGTATTCATAGGCTAAAATGAGCGCTTCTCAACATCCCCCAAGACCCCTGGTCAGCTTTCTGCCTGCAGTGTTGCAGAGCTGCAGCGGGGTTCGCAGAGACACTTAGGACGTCTCCCGAAAACGGGAGGCCTGGGGAAGAAGTGGAGCAGGGTCTGTGTCTTGTCTGAGCCACCAGAGTGACTCTCAGTGATCCAGCAATCCCACTGCTGGGCATACACACCAAGGAAACCAGAATTGAAAGAGACACGTGTACCCCAATGTTCATCGCCGCATTGTTTACAATAGCCAGGACATGGAAGCAACCTAGATGTCCATCAACAGACGAATGGATAAGAAAGCTGTGGTACATATACACAATGGAATATTACTCAGCCATTAAAAAGAATTCATTTGAATCAGTTCTATTCAGGTGGACGGAACTGGAGCCTATTATACAGAGTGAAGTAAGCCAGAAAGAAAAACAAAAATACAGTATACTAATGCATATATATGGAATTTAGAAAGATGGTAACGAGAACCCTGTATGCGAGACAGCAAAAGAAACGCAGATATATAGAACAGTCTTTTGGACTCTATGGGAGAGGGCAAGGGTGGGATGATATGGGAAAATGGCATTGAAACATATTAATTATCATATGTGAAATCAATCGCCAGCCCAGGTTTGATGCTCAGGGCTGGTGCACCGGGATGACCCAGAGAGAAGGAATCGGGAGGGAGGAGGGAGGGGGTTTCTGGAAGGGGAACACATGTATACCCATGGCAGATTCATGTCAATGTATGGCAAAACCAACACAATAATGTAAAGAAAATTTTTTAAAAAATAAATTAATTAATTTAAAAAAAAAGGTACATTGACCGAGTGAGCACACCCAGGCTCAGATAGATGAGAGCCGTGAGTTCAGGCTGCTCTTGCTATAAGGCCTTGTCAACAGAGAAAAACACAGAACGTAAGAGCTGTGAGTTGAATGTTACAGCCCAGGATTGAGCCTCTCAGGTAGGTCAGAGGAGCAGCTCCGAAGAGGTAGCGAGGGAAGTCTGGGCATACATGATTTTGGCTAAGGAGTTTGTGCCATCAGCATACGGTGTAAGCCAGTCACGAGGAACAGGTATCTCAGTTAATGAGTTTAGTGCTTTCCTTATTCGTGAATATTCATTGGAAGGACTGATACTGAAGCTGAAACTCTAATTACTTCGGCCACTGATGTGAAGAGCTGACTCATTGGAAAAGATCCTGATGGTGGGAAAGATTGAATGCAGGAGGAGAAGGGGACAGAGGATGAGATGGTTGGAGGATATCACCGACTCAATGGACATGAGTTTGGGTAGACTCCAGGAGTTGGTGAGGGACAGGGAGGCCTGGCATGCTGCAGTCGTGGGGTCGCAAAGAGTCGGACACAACTGAGCTGAACTGAACTGAACTGAAGTATGGGAAGATTCATGAATCCGGGTTCATCAAAATATTTTCTTGGAATCGGTACCTGACTTTTTCCTGAAAGATGTCTCTGGCTGTCTAAGGGTCTGTTCTGCCTGCTTTCCCAGAGCAGAGTGCCTACGCCTGTGCTGTCCTGAATTCCTTTCAGGGAGCCGGCAGGTCAGTGGCTGCAGCAGCTGCTGACCTGATCTTGTAGAACCGGTTGGTAAGCAGCATTCTTAGTTTTACAGCCTCAGTGCTCCTGGAAGAAGGTGCTCAGGGTAGAAGGTGGATGAGTTGGAGACGGAGGGGGAGACCTTGGAAAGGCCTCATATTTAGAATTAGGACTTTTGTCCTAATTTGGAGCAGGGCCAGATGGAAATTCATTCAACAAACATTTATCTAGCACTGGTGTGCCTGGACTGTGTTGGGTCCCCCTGCAGATACGAGAGGATTCTGTAAAGCAGTGTTTCCTCAAGTGTCTGCAGAGAGAATCTCAAAAATTGCAAAGCCCAGACCATCACAGTGTCCAGGTGTGGGATACAGACGTGGGTGTGTCCTCCCTGGGGGATTCCAACCGGGCAGAGGAGTCTGCAAATCACAACCACAAGGAGAACAGTCGTAGCTAATGCAGCCAGAAAGTTACGTGATATTTGTTAGAAAGCAGTCCAGCAGCCTGACAATGCAGGTCGAGGATTCTGGCGTGGAGCTCAATGGTGAAGTCTGCTAGCTCCTTCCCAGTAATGCCCTGTGGGTTAGGTGATGGGAACAGCTCGCCAAGTAGCCTGGGAAGATGGGTGGACTGTAACAGGTGCAGGACAGAAGAGGAGGGGGCCTCCTTAACCCTGGACTCAGACAAGCCTGGGGATGCCCTTAGATCACTGATGGGGGTCACTGACCTGTATAGCAAGATCTTGACTTTCCATGGTCAGTAAGTGGATGGATGTTTTTCAGATGGATGACAAACTGCTGGTTATCTGCTGATCTTTTTCTGGGGGGTGTGTGGAATGAGAACCATATAGTGCAGCAGATCCCTGGGGACAGAAATGCTTAGCTTCACTTCCTGATTCTCTTGCTCTTAAAGTTGCTCTTTGCCCTCTTAATGGCTCCGGCAAAAATCCCCCCGTGTGCTTATCAACACACAAATGGTGCTGGCAGTTCCATCCCCAGGGTCTTGTGGAGCCGTGAGCTCTTGCCCTGCGTGGGGTGGGCGAGGACACTTGCCCTCGGCCCCTCCTGGCCGCTCTAGGTGCCCACAGGCCCAGGGCTGCTGCGGGCAACAGTCTTGTTGCTCATCGCCAACCCGTCAGCCCAGGCAGCGCTGGTTTTCCAGTACTTTCCATCTCTAATCAATTTTTGAAAAATCGAGTCTGTCGTCTGTGTTATTTCAGAGGGGCAAGCGGAATGCCTCAACACTTACCAGCAAATTCTCCACGAGCTTGCAGTCCTAAGTTTTTCTTTCTCCTTCAAATCTGCAGTGTGCCACGCCGAGCTGAACGCCATTATGAACAAAAACTCAGCGGACGTGAAAGGCTGTACCATGTATGTCGCCTTGTTCCCGTGTAACGAATGTGCTAAGCTCATCATCCAGGCAGGTAGGACCCAGGCCGTCCCATTTGTCACATTTGCATCTCTGCCTGCTCGGTGCAGATGTGTGTGATCCTAAAATCGCTATTGTTTAGATCTAAATTAATTGCGCTATCAGCTTTGCAAGGTATTTCCCGTGTTTTGGTTTTGAACGGTGCCAGGTATTCTAAGACTAATTGCAGCCTCTGTGATTCTTCGCATGTTTTTAATTTAGTTTGCAACTTCTTAAACTGCAAGCTGCCAAAAAACAACACAGGCGTTGCATATAATTACTGTCAATTTACCATTTTCTGACATATTGTGCATAGATTAGGGGGGAGGGAGAGAAGTGAACTTCTGTCAGAAACAAGGTCAGCTGAGAGTCTCTATATGAAATTTTAATTTGCCTCTAATATATGGTAGATACTTGGGACCTAAACATCTTTCTACACATAAATGTCGTTAAGACTCAAATGGTCCGACTTCAGGTTTTTCTTACGTTGCGGTTACCATAAATCTGCACCATTGTGTCCTGAATATTTCACCTTTTTCAAACTGTCACATCTCAGATTCAGCTACACTTTATCTCCATAAAGCTCTCGGCTTGAGATTTAAAGACTTATCATGTTAGCCAGATGTGTGCTTTAACAGGGCTGTTTATCACAAGCCCGTGGATCTCTGAGCCGAAGAGGTCTGGGGGGTTCAGGATCGAGAGTCTCCATTAAGGAATGTCGTGGGATTCCTCACTGGCGGGGCACCATCCTCTGCGAGTTTTCCTCTCCATCTTCAAGCACAGAGGTGATGGCAGGTGCGTGGGAAGAGCAGCTTACGGTGGTCACTTCTGAGGCTGGTGGAGGAGCGGGTGATGGGTCTCGTGCCCTCCAGACTCTTGGCCCTCGCGCTCGAACCGCCTGGTGAGACAGGGAAGGAAACCAGATGGGTCCTTTGTCTTGGACTGGTCTGCTGCCTTGAACTGGTCTACAGAGTCTCACTTGGCAGCACGCTGGTCCTCATCTCTGACTAGCCTTCTTTAATCCTTCTGCCAGCCTTCTCTACCACCCCCACTAGCCTCTTGAGTTAAGGAGTCATTGCCTTGTAAAAAAAGAATATTTGATTGCCCGCAGTAAAGAAAATTTGTTAATCGGATCAAGGCTTGACTATTTGACATGTTCTCACTTTGCATTTATTAAAAAAAAAAATCCATAAAGACTGGAGGGCAGATGACATATAATCCGTCTGCTGCTATATTTGAAAGCAGCAGACACGGATGTCGGTAACGGGACGGCGCGTGCCCGTCCACGCAGGAAGCGTGATTTGTCAGACTCGCCAGAGGCTTCTGTCCGCATGCCTGTTGCAGTGTCTCTGCGTGCCCATAATGAGATTTCTTCCATCGTTGCCTTTTAAGGTATAAAAGAAGTTATTTTCATGTCTGATAAATACCACGACAGCAATGAGACAACAGCTGCGAGGCTCCTGTTTGAAATGGCCGGGGTCTCCTTCAGGTGAGTGGGAGACACTGAGGGAGAAGGTACTGGGAGAAACCTGATGAAGACTGCGTGTTTGACCTTGTCTGATGTTTCATTTCTGCTTGGGAGGCCTGACTGCCACACTTGGGAGCATCTTTTATGTTTTTAGTTGAAGTGTAGTTGACTTACAATGCTGTGCTTATTTCTGCTGTACAGCAAAGTGATTCAGTTATACTGAAAAAGAATGTGTGTATATATATTCTTTTTTTTAATATTCCCTTATGGTTTATCATAGGATACTGAATATGGTTCTCTGTGCTACCCAGTAGGATCTTGTTGTTTATCCATTCCATATATAAAAGCTTACATCTACTAACCCCAACCTCCCACTCCGTCTCTCCCCCAGCACCATCCCCCTTAACAACTACAAGACTGTTCTCTATGTTTGTGAATCTGTTTCTCTTTCATAGATATCTGTGTCATATTTTAGGTTGCACATATAAGTGATATCATATGGTATTTGTCTTTCTCTTTTCTGACTTGCTTCACATAGTTTGATAATCTTTAGTTGCATCCATGTGGCATTTTTTCATTCTTTTTTTATGGCTGAGTAGTATTCCATTGTGTATGTATACCCCCATCTGCTTTATTCATTCATCTGTCAATGGACATTTAGGACATTGTTTCCACGTGCTGCCTATTGTGAGTAGTGCTGCTGTGAACATAGGGGTTCATGTATCTTTTTGGGTTAGAGTTTTGTCTGAATACAGGAAGCATCTTTTTAAATATGATGAGTTACGGCTCTAAAGATTATCCTCAGGGTCGATTTTAATGGGTAGTGACAGAAGTATCGGAAGACTGTGTAATGATTACACTTTAATATTAATGGCTTCCCAGGGCTTGAACTAATTATTCTGGTAGTGAGAAATTTTAAAATTCACGTTTTATTATATTAACATTAAATCTTTTTAAATTTTGCATATGTAACGTAACAACTCTGGCATAAAAATTTTAAGGTGAAAGTAACCTGCCAGGTTGGAACACTGGGAATTCTTTTTATAGTAATAGTTTAAGTTGGGATTTAAAGTTGTTGAGATTTGTGGGCTTTTCTTTGCTACACAGATATTGGGAAGTATATGTTACTTGCAAGTCAGTCCAACCATCTTTGGTTTCTGGTAGAAACTTTCTTTTAGACCCGAAAACTCTTGAAGATGTTCCTTTATAGTATCTATGGTCTGCAACTGGGGTCCTTATACTTGGTAACATGGCTAGCCTTTTGGATTCTTTAGGAATATAGGTTATATGTAATGAATCTCTTGGACTATTGTGCCTGATGAGACACAAATTATTTACAAGTAGTAAAGAATCTAACTGGGTTGGGAAGATCCCCTGGAGGAGGGCATGGCAACCCACTCCAGTATCTTGCCTGGAGAATGCCATGGACAGAGGAGCCTGGCGGGCTATAGTCCATAGGGTCACACAGTTGGACATGACTGAAGCAACAAAATAAGCAGCAGCAGCAGCAAAGAATCTGCCTGCCAATGTGGGAGACACAGGTTTGGTCCCTGGGTTGGGAACATCCCCTGAAGAAGAACATAGCAACCCTCTTCAGTATTCTTGCCTGGAGAATTCCTTGGACAGAGGAGCCTGGTGGGCATAGTCCATGGGGTTGCCAAAAAATCAGACACGACTTAGCAACTAAACAACAACAACTAGATATTTAATGTTTACTGATTTTTTTAAAGAATATGTTTAATCCTCAAGTATATTCTTTTTAACTTTCTGAGAAGATACATTCATGAGTAAAAAAAAAAAAGAAATCATGAGTTAATTTTGCTTCTGCATTTATAGAACATGATTTTTAAAATGACTGTTCATTAGAGCTGGCTGACTTTGGCTATGCACAAGAGCAAAAGAAAATGTACTCTTTTTTTTTTTTTTGCTTTAGAGTGATTGCAGGTTGGCTGCAGAAATTTCCTAAACAATAAGATAAATCTGGTGGGGAAACTAGTCATCGGATGTCATGCCGTGCAGCTAAGTTGTTAGAAATCCTCTGATTCCCCAGTAATTCATGAACTCAGCCAGCTGACGAACACACAAACCAAGCCACCCCACGCGTCTTTTTTTGTCTTCAGTCTTTTCCTGTCCAGTTTCTCTCGGCGTGGTGCACTCTAATTGGCTCCCATAGAGACAAAATATCAAGTCAATCCCAGGGAATTTTTTTTTTTCCCTCCCTGCAGAAAATGTAGGTTAAGCCAAAGTAAACAAATGGCTCTAACTCCTCACTGGATCATGTCTGTGTTTTGTGTCTTACCTTTAGGAAGTTCACACCAAAGTGCAGCCAGATTGTCATCGACTTTGATTCAATTAACAGCAGACCGAGTCAGAAGCTGCAGTGAGCGCCATCTCATTAACTCTCCCGAAGATTGGGATTATCCTCTTCTAAGAAGCTGTGAATGCGTCTCATCTTGAAGTTACACATGACTTTTTAATAGCCGGGACGGCCAAAGTCGACATCTAAAGAGTATAAAACCTCAAGGCTTCCCGACTCGCTCTCCCGTCTCATGGAATCTGCACCTGTTGAAACTCTTGATTAAGGGTTTAAAGTAAAGGCGCCGCCTCTCCTGTCTCCTGGCTCACCGGTGGCTCTGCAGAAGGGGGTCAGCTGTGTGTTGTCCACCGTTTCACAGCCACTCTTCAACACCACGTGTGCTGGCAACAAACAAATAATTGCGGTTGTGTTCCTTCCGGGATGCACAGACACCCTGACCTGAACATCTGGCCCAAATGAAGCAAGCCATGTGATGCCCTCGGGGGGAAGAGAGAGACCCACACACAGGATGGTAGCTGTTAGGCATTTGCTCTGGAGAGTGGACGGAACCCCCCCCCAGCAACCCAGAAATCCTGGAGGGGGTGCCCCTTCATCCTGACGGGTGATAAGTGTCGCTGAGCCGGGGGTTCTTTCTCCACTTCTGCAGTCCTGCCACCCTCAGGGTGGTGGCACCCTGTCCCTCTAGGGGGTGGGGACCCCTGTTCTAGCTTCTCGCTCTTGGTTTGTGTGGGATGCGGAGGTCTTACCTTAGCGTATCTGAATCACGAGTTGCTCCCGGAAGAGGCAGCCTGTCTCCCTGCCTTGCCCCAGGTCCTCGCCCTGCCAGGTGGTGGGTTGTGCAGGAGGGAAGGGGGAGCATGTACCTGCCGCCCTGCCTGCCACTGTGGCTCACTTCCAAGGCTGCCCTCTTTTCGCCTATCAGTGAAGTGGGAGCGGGTTTCCATTTCGTCCGGGTCTGTTGGTGACCCGAGCTCCCATGTGCGCCTGGCACCCTGCCTTCATCATCGACATAAATCTCATCTTCCTAATCACCGCCGTTTGGGGAATGGGTCACAGTGCACCTTAAGCTCATTGCATGCTTATTAAATGCTTTCAGTACCTTCGTTGAGAAAAATGGTTTCTTTATCCTAAAGATGATGACCGTTTTAAAAGACTCCTGTTTTTATGAGTTTTTATTTTGTCTCTGAGGTTCTGTACTCCAGATTCTGGGGCAGTTGTAATTTGGCTCCTTGCCAACGTTATTAAAATCGTATTAGAATCTGCCACACAGAGGTATGTTCAGTTTTACATTATAATGATGTGATCAACTCTGTTTCTGTCATCTCTGGGTTGTCGGTGAAACACACTGCATGTATTTTAATGCTCAGGGGACAGATTGAGACACCGATGCCATGTGCCTTCCCCGGGGCTGATGGGCGATGCGTCTCTGTGGACCAGAAGCTGAAGATGCCCAGGAAGGCTCTCTTCCCCCTCTGGCTCCCCCAGCACGCCCTGCTCCCGTCTCAGGTGTGGCTGTCCGACAGGTCACCCCAGCCGCTGACCGGCCCCAGGTCCTCCTCCCTCCAGAATCCTCCAGTCTGGCTTCCCCAGCTGTTCTCCGGTCACATTCTTTCTCTAAATCTCCTTTACTCTCCCGTTTTTTTTTCTCTGTTATCTCCTCCGAAGCCCCCCACCATCTGCTGTAAAATGCATAAAACAAAAAGTATGTAGACAAGAAAATCAGTACAGATAGCTAAAGATGGACAGTTATGTTAAGCTTTTTATGTTGCTGTAAATGACATGTGAGCCCTTTTGGCAAGGATGGCGCCAGTGGTAAAGAACCCGCCTGTCAATGCAAGGAGATGTGAGAGATGGGGGTTCGATCCCTGGGTTGGGAAGATCCCCTGGAGGAGGGCACAGTAACCTACTCTAGTATTCTTGCCTGGAGAATCTCACGGACAGAGGAACCCGGCGGGCTACAGTCCATAGAGGCAGAGAGTCTGGCATGACTGAAGCGACTGAGCACGCACACGCATGTCATTGTCACGTCATGTCTGTAACTATGCCTAGGAGTTAGTGTCCCGTGCAGTCAGCCCTCGGTGATCACGGATTCCACATAGGCAGGTTTAACCAACCTCACTCAGATCAAAAATATTCGGGGGGAAAAACATCCAGGAAGTTCTTAAAAGCAAAACTTGAATTTGCCATCTCCACTTATTTCCAGGCAGATCTCTATTGGCCGTGTTCTGCAGATGCTGCGCTTCTTACATATGGAAGGTTTGGGGCACCCCTTGTTGGAGCAAGTCTGTCCGCACCGTATTTTCAGTGGCATCTGCTCACTTCATATTTCTGTGTCATGTTTTGATAATTCTCACAATATATTAAGCTTCTTTACTAGTGTTTATTATGGTGATCTGTGATCTTTGAGGTTACTGCTGCAAAAAGAATATGACTCACTGAAGATTCTGATGATGGTTAGCATTTTTAGCAGTTAAGTATTTTTTGATTAAGGTATATGCATTTTTTGACATAATGCTGTTACACCCTTAATAGACTGTAGTATAGTGTGTAAACATAACTTTTGTATGCACGTAGAAACCAAAAAATGTACATGACTTGATTTATTGTGATACTTGCTTTATTGCAGTGATGTGGGCCCAAACCCTAAATACCTCTGAGGTCTTGCCTATATGTAGGTTTATATTGTATTTACAACTATTTACTTAGGTATGATAAGGGATCTAGAGAGGACTTAAACTATACAGAGGATATTCAAGGGTTGTATGCAAATACTGCACCATTTTATTTAAGGGACTTGAGCATCCATGGATTTGGATAACAAAAAATGACTATAGTGCATCTGATTTACTTAATTTTGATACTGTCATATTTTTTCCCACTTTATTACATTTTTAGTGAAAATAAAAATTTTTTTTTCATTTCCTTGTTGGGAGGAGGTTATCAGGGAGGATCCTTGCTAGAAAGGAAGCATATCTTTTGATAGTCTGGTGGGTTGTGTATGTGGTGGTGGTCCCCCGTGGGTGGGTATATAAAGTGTCCTCTTTATACAGACCATGTTGCTGGACTTCCTAGTGACTAGAGTGCACGTAATTCCATGTTAGTTTCCTGTGTCACTGTAGGAGCGGTGGAGTCTTCCGTCCAGAGAACTTGGTAGATATCAGCGTTCCAGTTAATAGAGGTTTGCTTTGAACTGTTGCCTTTGGGAGCAGTGCTCCAGAAGGAAGGCGTTTTGAGCCTTCTCTTGCCTTGCAGGTTCGGCTGGATAATTGTGGTGAATGGAGGCTGATTCGGAGGCAGTGTTGCTGCCTGTCATGGGTAATAAATGACAATAGGGAGACCATCTTTCACGGAACTGTTGGTAGGAGAACTCCATTTAAAAGGCAAAATTTCTCAGGGAAATGATAGGAACTCCATTTCCCTGACACATTTTTGTGCTCTCTCTTCCTTTTTCAGAGTCTGTCCTTAGAGACTTATGAAGCCCAACAAAATCCAGCAGTGGAAGTGATTGGAGATATTAGCCATTTCCTCTTTAACTGAAAATGAAGCAAAATAAGGGAACAAGCATAAAAAGAAAGGTTGAGAAGAGCTTGAATAAAAATGTAGGCTTATATGAACAGTATCTACACAGAGGAAGTGGGTGTTTTGGGGGGTTTTGTGGGGTTTTTTGAATATGCTTATTTCTTGCATTTAATTTTTTTTTTCCCCAAGCCATGCAGCATGCAGGATCTTAGTTCCCTGACCAGGAATCGAACCTGCACCCTTTGCAATGGAAGCAGGGAGTCTTAACCACTGGACAGCCAGGGAAGTCCTGAGGCATATCTTCCAACATCCATATCCACCTGACGATTAAAAATATTTAGGTTGGAGAATTGACTTGTAGGAGGAGAGCCCCAGAGTGCAGGGCAGGTAGTTTTCCTCTGGGTGATGCTGGTGAGACGTTTTCACACTCATAGTTCACTTGGTTGTTTGTTGTTTAAGTAAGGTTAGTCTGAAAGTAGATTCTGCAAGTCATCAGTCAGGAGGGCGACCTTTAAGCTCGTGGGAGGACCAGACTCTCCATGAGAAGGTCTGTGCTCTGCTCACTTCCGGGAACCATGGTTAGCATTGGCAGAAGCCGGCAAAGCAACCCTGAGCCAGGGGCTTTTGGAGCTGGGATCACGTTTATCCCACTTCAATGAAGGGTGCCCAAGAATTCTGGAAAGACCTGGAGCTGGTTCCATTTTTCAGAATCGTTGGAGGGGGGCTAAACAAGACTAGATCAATCTCCAAATCATTATTGAGTGCCTAACCAAATATCAGGGCTTACCAGGTAGCCTCATTGAAAGAATCCTACCAATGCAGTAGACTCGGGTTCGATCCCTGGGTCAGGAAGATCCTCTGGAGAAGGGCACGGCTACCCACTCCAGTATTCTTGCCTGGGAGATCCCATGGGCAGAGGAGACCGGCAGGCTGCAGTCCACGGGGTCACAAAAGAGATGATGCGGCTGGGCATGCAGCCAAGTGCGTAGTGGGTCCTCCAGTGCTTCCTCGTGTGGAGCTGGAGAAGATGCAGACTTGTGAGATGAAGCCCAGCTCTGCCGATCTCAGGCTACATAACCCTCTCCACCTGCCGGGGCCATGCGAATGCCACCTGCGGTTTATTTTCCCCGGATCGCGTGGTCTGAAGTGCCCATACCCACATGAGTAAGGCCACTGGGGACACGGCCGCGGTCACAAGCGCGTGTCTGCAGGTTCCCCGCTTTGACTGCACTTTCAAAGTCAGATATTTTTAAAGGTTTTTAACGTCCTTCATTAATTTAGATTGCGTTCGGTGTTTCCAAAGAAAATCAGAGCGGAGTTCTGTATACCACCTGCTCCCCTCTCAGCAATGGGATTACTAGGTGGAACCCAGAGCTCCAGACCTGGACCCTGAAAAAGGTGCTGCTCTTATTTTTAGAGATAAACAGCCAAGTAAATCCTTCCTACCCGCCCTGTACTCCCTCCTGAAGCCCAGGCCATATCGTTACCTGCCAGCTGCTAGTCTTTTCTGTTTTTAAATACGTTTTACAATGTAAAATATGCATAACATAAAATTGACCATCTTAACCATTTTCAAGCATACAGTTCAGTGATAACTAAAAACATTCACATTTTTTGAGCACCCATCACCACCATCCAGCCCCAGAAGTCTTTTTATTTACAAAATGTAAGCTCAGGACTTCCCTGGTGGTCCAGTGGCTGAGACTCTGCATTCCCAATTCAGGGAACCTGGGATCGATTCCTGGTCAAGGAACTAGATCCCACACACCGCAAAGAAGATGGAAGTGCAGCCAAATAAATACAAGTATTAAAATGGAAAATTCTGAAACTCTTGTGCCCGTTGAATAGTAATGCCCCTTTCCCCTCTCCCCTCAGCCCCTGGCAACCAGCATTCTACTTTCTGTCTCTGAATCTATTTCAGGTAACCTCCTAGAAGTGGGATCATACAGAAGTTTTTCCTGTGACTGGCTTATTTCACCAAGCACAGAATCCAGGGTTTATCTGTACTGCAGCCCGTATCAGAACTTCCTGCCTCCTGAAAGCTCAGTAATACTCCATTGCGTACCACGTTGTGTTTCTCCATGTCTGTTGATGGACTCTTAGACTGTTCCCACCTTTTCTGCCATCTTCTTTTGAACGTCTAATGTTTTTCTACAACCTGGCATCATCCATATGGGTCCCAGACTGCCTCCTTTTCTACAGAGGTCACCCAGACATTCTGGAACATTCCTTATATATATATATATATATATATATATATTTTTTTTTTTTTTTCCTCTATAAGCCAGCCTTTTTTTGGGGCCACAGTGTGAGGCATGCTGGATCTTAATTCCGTGACCAGGGATCAAACCCGAGGCTCTCTGCTGTGGAAGCTCGAAGTCTTAACCACCACACCACCCTAAGCCAGCCGTTCTAAGAGGCTCTTATTGTGCATCCTCTGCCCACGCACAACTTTCCAAATCTCTTTCAAGACCATGCAGGAATCCTGCGTTGTCTGTAAAGTCTCCCCTGGCCTTCCCCAGCTGGGAGTGATCTGTGTCTTCTCTGCAATCCTACAGCACTTATTGTCAGCAACAGTCTTTTTGGCAGTGAATCGTGCACTGTTTTATGACATCTCTTCTACTGTCTAGAACTGTTATTGAGACATTTCATTTAGCTTTTCACAGTGATCTCTTCCTTTTCTAACCAGATGATTAACTCCACCAGAGCATGTCTTGCTTCTTTGTACCCACTGCCTCCTGTCCCACCCACGTCTTTGCATTGTACCTGACACAGATGTATTTAATACACGTTTAACATTTCCATTTAAAAGTTATAACCCTGATTGCACTTCAGTTCAGTGAAGGAGCTGATCAGAAGCCAACTTCCTAAATTAGTTTTGCCACGCCGATTTCCTTGTGAACATCTTGGAAAAATATGGTCACACAGAATGCAAGAGAAAGAAATCTTCCTGTTAGCGTTCGGGGTTAATGGGCACATTTGTCTTTGAGAGAGAAGGGAGATAACAATTTAAATGTCTTATTTTTAACTTCTGTGTTTCAGTTAAAGCCTTCTTATATATGGTTTTGGATTAGGAAGCTGGCAGTAATGTATGCTTTTGGCAGGACCTCAGAGATGATGTTCCCATGTAAACCCATCTGATTAGAGGATGCCTTGACCTTATTGGGTCTTAAATCACTACAGGATCCTTACTGTTGAAGGATGCTTTATTTTACCTTTTGTTAATGAAGACTGTTACATCTTTGGTGTTGTTAAAAATGCCACTCGGTCCAGGTTTGAGATGGGTGTTTGGTATTGAATGGCTTCCTCTGCACACCGATGCAGGGCATGTAGCCTTTGTGTTTGTTCTCCTGCCTTTCCCCCATTTTTCCTGAATAAGCAGGCATCAGTAATATACGAAGCTAGAAGGAACAGACACTCGACTCTCAATGGCCTAAACAAATAATTAATTTTTCTCACATAATAACTGCATCTGCTGGAGTGGATTCAGCTGCTCAAAGATCTGGACTTTCTTTTTTAGTTTTTACTTGGCTAACTTTAGCAGTATGTCTTAAAGCTTGTTTTGTCAAGCTCCAAGCATTCCCATTAAGTACAAGACGAGAAGATGGGAAGGGGAGTGAGCAAGAGACTTCTCCCCTCTCGCCTGTCCTTTTTATCAGGAAAGCAGAAACTTCCTCCGAAGCTCCCAGCAGATACTCCCTTCTGTCTCACCAGCCACAAGTATGAATCGGGCTCCCTTAGCGCCAAGGGAGGCTGTCTGGGTACTTCATTCCTGTTTTGTTATTGCAGTTGATCCTTTAGAAATATAATGATACAAAACAAACAAAAAGAAATATAATGATACCACATTAGAAATTAAAACAAATTTTAAAGATGTTTTAATTCATTTAAAATAACAACAATCTCTTCACATGTTAACATACATAACATACTTTTGTGAAAATGACTCTTTTCCAGAACAACAAAAAGTATTTTGTGAAAAGACTAATGTGGTCTAACATTTTTGCAACTCTTTTTTTTTTTAAATTTTTTGCAGCTCTTTTAAATATCTGGTTTAATAGGAAACAGTTGGATTGTCAGTTCTGTGAGTGCTGTTTACTTGTTGTGATACATTACTTTGGTGGAAATGTATGAAGGAAATCAGGCTACATTCAGGTAGTTAGTTAGAAAAGGGAGGGCAGATTTCCCTGGTGGTCCAGTGGTTAAGACTCTGTACTTCCGATGCAGGGAGCATGGGTTTGATTCCTGGTTAGGGAACTAAGATCCCACTTGCTGCACTGTGAGGCCAACTTTTTTTTTTTAATTAAAAAAAGAAAAAGACTCTTTTAATAGCCTTTTAATAAAACTATAAATACTCTTCTTTGATACCACACCACAACTTGATGAGTGATAGTTTCTTAAAGCATAGCTTCTGTATAAAATCTGAACCCATAACAATGAACATTTCCTGTCATCTTACATTGAAATCCATGGATCTGTCTGGTACTTTGAATTGATGTTTTACTGCTGCGTGCTGTTATAACATGGCTTGTTATGGGAAAATGCCGGTTCACTGAGTTATGAAGATCTTCCATGTGTTGACTCATTTTATGATGTGGTCTCCAGAATCAAGTTTGTAAATATTACCACTGATCTCACGAGAAAGATTCTCTAAGTGTTGGGAAGCTGTCAAGCTCACAGCGCCAGATAACAAGTTTCTGTTGCCCAGTCACTCAGTCGTGTCCGACTCTTTGTGACCCCGTGGACACACCTAGCACACCAGGTTCGCCTGGCCTTCCCCATCTCCCAGAGCTTGCTCAAACTCATGTCCATTGAGTTACTGATTCCACCCAACCATCTCATCCTCTGTCGCCCCCTTCTCCTCCTGCCCTCAGTCTTTCCCAGCATCAGGGTCTTTTCCAATGAGTCGCCTCTTCGCATCAGGTGGCCAAAGGATTGGAGCTTCAGCTCCAGCATCAGTCCTTCCAAAGAATATTCAGGGTTGATTTTCTTCAAGATGGACTGGTTTGATTTCCTTGCAGTCCAAAGGACTCTCGAGAGGCTTCTCCAGCACCCCAGTTCAAAAGCATCAATTCTTCAGCTAAAACTTTGATCTTTTCATTTTCCTTGATGCCCTGAGTTCTAGTGAAGACTGGAACCACCTTCTGGAAGCTAGTTTCTCACTTCGTCTTCACTGAGTGAGGACAGGGTGGTTCTGCCTAACCCCCGATCGGGCCGGCTGGCCATCTTCTCGGTGGAGCTGGCGCTTTTAATTACCTACAGCAGCCCTTGAGGAGGGGCTCAGTGACAGGGCATCACCTCTTGGGCAGCACATGCCAGCACTGATCATCGCAGCTGGTTAGAGCTGGGACTAATGAGGCCGAGGTCACGGACTCGGTCCTGAGGCGCAGGTAGCCGGGCCACCTCCAAACTGGCCGCCTCGGCCGGTCAGCTGCCTCGCAGATGCTCCCCGCCTTCTGGATCGGGGCCAGGGAAGCACGAGCCAGCAGCCAGCAAGGGCTCCTTTTGTTTAGAACCAAGCAAAATAAAAGCAGGGTCTCTAATGTACCACCCCCTGTGATCCCTCTCTAGGAATATCAGACTTAATTATTTACATTTAATTTGTTAGCCATTGGGTGGTTAATTTTTTAAAAACCCGATGATTTATTAGCATTCTGATAATAAGCAGCATTTAATATCTATTAATGAGAGTTCACATGGATCAGCGATTTAATTTTCTTAATAAAATGAATCAGAAAAGTATTGTTTAGGAGACACTCCATACTGTGAGCAGGCTCTCTGCGTGTATTGTGACCTGGATTTGTTTTCTGAGCCAGAAGTGGAGGGGAAGATGAAGCCGATTGTAGTACCTCCACCAGCTGCTCTGGCTACTAAGATGGAAGCCTGGGTGGGGCAAGAGGACGGAGTTTTCACGTGGCTCACAAATATTACAGACTACTGCCGTGGAAGCTCGCTGTGTCCCCTCACTTCTCCTTTCCACTGTATCCGGGGTGACGCTCAGGCTGACCCCACATCACACTCAGGACAAATGGGAGGAAGGTGCCAATTGGCTTTAGGAACATGCAGGACAAAAACGCACCTGTAAACTAACACAGGGCTTGCTTGGGGGCTCAGTGGGAAAGCATCAGCCTGCAAATGCAGGAGACATGTTTGATCGCTGGGTCAGGAAGGTCCCCTCTAGAAGGAAATGGCTACCCACTCCAGTATTCTTGCCTGGGAATTCCATGGACAGCGGAGCCCAGTGAGCTGCAGTCTGTGGGGTTGCAAAAGAGTCAGACACGACTGAGCGACTAAACTACAACAGACACATCCTGTAAAGCAGTTATTCTCCCATTAAAAAGAAAAGACAGCACCTGTAAATAAATCCAGCACTTCCCTGCCAAATATGAGTGTCAGTCTTTACTGCACGCTTAGATTAAGCAGCTCTCTGGAGCGAGAGTTCCACAATGCAGGTCCAGCTTGTGAGATTCAGAGGAAAGGTGTAGAGCAGTACTCTGACATGTACCTGCCCCCCATCACCCCCACCCCCCCAAAAACCCAGGGAGCTCTTCACCCAACAGCAACAGCACCGTGTTCTCGCTGAGTGATAGGTACCTGGCACGATTAGGATCCACCGGGTGCATCTCTCCCATCACGACACCTCTGGGTTTTGGTCTGTTGGGTCGTAGGCGGGGAGGAGCCATGGAGGCCTGGCGTGCGCTCCGGGCTCTGTAGCCTTGACGCTGTATCAGGACAGTCAGTCCCCAACCCCTCCATGCCACCTGGGAACCTACTTTAGTTGAATCAAGGATTGCTTGCCTCAGTCTCCTGCGGTGATGCGCTTGTGGATGCACGTGAACTTGGTGCTTCTGACCACTGGACGCGCTTTGGCCCAATTAGGATGCCAGCCGGAGCCTCGGGCGCGCAGGCAGCGGGCTGCGCCATCTGGTGCTTTTCCAACTTGCTTCCACGTGATCACACCGCTGAGCTGGGATGATGTTTCAATTTAGACTCCCGCTCAATCAGGAACCCTTGCGAGCCTCATTGTCTGAGAGCGGGCGCCCTGCCTGCTCCCGCTCTCTCGTCCAGCCTGTCCTCTCTTGGACACGGCCGCGACATTGCTCACAGGCCAAGTGAGTTGTTAGTGTCCCCGGGCTGCGGTTGGCACCCTTCCACTCTCGCACGAGCCGCAGTGGCTTTCCAAGGGAAGAGCTCAGACTCTTGCAACGCCAGTGCGGTGCCTGTACGCTTGGATCCTCGGGTCGCCCTGTGAATCCGCCTCCTGTGGGTGAGCAGCCTCCCACAGTTGTTGCTAAAGAACATTAGCGTTTACAATCATCTGTTCTCCAACTGTCCAACTACCCCAGCTTCTGCAGCTTTAGAGGCAGATGCCCGGGATGAGAATGCAGGCTTCTCAAATGTAAACTATAGACATTAATTCATAATCATATATCAATATTGGAGTATCATTTATAGCGAATGTGTCACACTGCTGCTGCTAAGTCACTTCAGTCGTGTCCGACTCTGTGCGACCCCATAGATGGCAGCCCACCAGGCTCCCCCGTCCCTGGGATTCTCCAGGCAAGAACACTGGAGTGGGTTGCCATTTCCTCCTCCAATGCATGAAAGTGAAAAGTGAGAGTGAAGTCGCTCAGTCGTGTCCGACTCTTAGCGGCCCCATGGACTGCAGCCCACCAGGCTCCTCCGTCCATGGGATTTGGTACACGACTGAGCGACTAAGCACATATATACCAGGGGCTGAGGGCCCAGAGGGTAGGGAGGCTGTTCAGTGGACGCAGAGTCTCGGTTTTGCAAGATGAAAAAGTTCTGGAGCAAACTGGCTGCACACCCATGTGAATATACTTCACACTGCTGAACTGTGCACTTAGCCATGATCAAGACGGTCAGTTTTATGGTCCTCGTGTTTTACTGCAATGAAAAGTAAAAGCAAAGCAGCTGTTGAACCCCGGAGTCCTCACCAGGGCCACATCGTGAATGTGTTCATCACTTGGGGTGAACTTCTGAGCTGCCCCCCCCCCATCACCTTGCGTCTCTCTGCAACCAGTTGGTGCCCAGCCATCCTTACTCTTAACTCAAGAATCCAAGGAAGCACGTACTCAGATTCCCGTTTTATGTCTGGATTTCTCTGCCTGAGGGTCTCAGATTCTCTCAGGAGGACAATCCCGCTTCACCCAGCTTCTTAGGACCCTGCAATGCAGACCACCATCCCCAGCTCAGGCAGATTTCTCCCCCCTCGTGGCATTAATACGACTGTAGCACAACTGTGTGGGGGAACCCTGGGCTTGCTCTGGACCCCGTGTTCCCGAGAATTTGAGGCAGAGCCGAATTTCTATTATCACTCAGTAATTGAAGTTTCGCAGGCTCGGGATTACTGCTAATGGAAAGCAAATGGGCTAAGAATCAAGAAATAAGCACTTGAGCAGCCAGTGCCACTCAGTATAAGCGAAGAGGCGATTATGGCACTTTATGTGGATAGAGATCGTCATTTGTAGCAAGATTTGCAAGACCCCTCACTTCCCCAGAGACATGAAGCCCCACTAGGCAGTCCAGTGGCCCTGCCCTGCCCGCTGGGAGCAGCTAAGTGGCTGCCCAGGTGGGAAGCCCTCGTCTCCAGGGCAACTGGCTGCCCAGGGCCCGGTGTGCCTCCTGGGAAGCAGAGAGATTTAATTTTGTCTTTGTTCTCTGTCGGGTACCCAAGCCAATGGGCTTCCCTTGTGGCCCAGCTGGTAGAGAATCCGCCTACAAGGCCGGAGACCTGGGTTCAATCCCTGGGTTGGGAAGATCCCCTGGAGAAGGGAAAGGCTACCCACTCCGGTATTCTGGCCTGGAGAATTCCATGGAGGGTCGCAAAGAGTCAGACATGACTAAGCGCCCTTCCCTCACTTGCTCTCTGTCTGGTACCCAAATCTCAGAGAAGCCCCCTGGGCCCTTGTGTGTGCTCCTTCCCAGGCTCCCTCAGCCTTGTCGCCCCCCGCGGCCAGGAAAACAGGCAGTGACAGGCCTGGGACGGGGTCTGCGGGCAAGAAGCCCTGAATAGCAGCTCTCGACCCCAGGAGAGGGAAGTGGCTGTACGGAGTGATGTTCCCCGGGGTGTGCTGACCCCTGGTCTCCGGCTCGTCTTGCCCTTTCTCCTCTGGGGAGGAGTGTCAGCCCTGGCATCCATTGACATGAGGGGCCTCTTCTCCACAGATCACGGCCACCCCCCCCTTCCCAGTTGCTAAAAGGCAATTTAATATGCAGAAGCTCTGCTAGGACGGCATTAGGTTGTGACATGAGGAGATGGAAAAAAAAAAAAGCAACCTAAGGCCACACTCTGCCCTTCAGTTGTCCTCCTGAGCCCGCCTGGCTGTTGCCCAAGGACGGAGCGGCCGTGCCATGAGCCCGGGGCTCCGCCGGCAGGGGGGACGCAGGCCGGCTCAGCGGTCAGCTGAAGGCTGTCAGGGGTCCAGGGAGTTCTCAAGTTCAAGTTGGTCCCAGGGCTGGAGGAGCTGGGTTATCGCTCCCTGGGGCCGGCAGACACTGGGGCACTTCCAGACCACCTCTCGGAGGTTGTTCCTCAGCACCTCCACTCAGCCTGACTTCCTCTCACTCAGCCATTAAACGTCACGGCAGCCCATTCGCACCGGGGACGGAATCTACATGTCGCCGTTAGAAAAAAAAAAAAAAGGTGATGAAAGAAGTTGTGAAATGACTTTTTTTTTTTTTTTTCCAGCAGGTTTGTCATATCTCCTGCATGGAGGGAAATTGCTTTCTGTAAATCTTGGTCCAACAGAACAAAAACACCTATTTCTTTCCAGTTGGGGAGACAGCCATTCTCATCGGCATAATGAAGGTATTGTAAGCTGTGACTTTTACAAAGTCTGAGGGAAACCAATCTGAAATCTTGACAGATATGATCTTTCTGGGATGCACCGTTCGTTGACGGGCCGCGAGAGACCTCAATTAATTTATGAGCGAGGACAGCGGGGTGCGACCCCTTGTGCGTCGTCTCGAACTGTCCCTGTCTGCATTTATGTTCTGGTAATTTAAAAAGATTTATATTAAGCTTTTCTTTCATTTTGAGAGTAGATTAAAATTCTAATGGAACCCATTTGTATGCATTTGTTGAATTGAATAGTATTTATGGCTGTGTTAAAAAAATGCTGCAAAATTCTGCCGATAATAAAGTCAGTGAAGCAAGAATAAGTGTAAAAACAGGAAGGGAAGGCTGAATAGAAACCATACTGTATTATACAAGTATAATGAGGGAGGCAAGCCGGGCAGAACCGGGCCGGAATGAGGCTCCGGAATGGGATAGGTTTCCTTATTTAGCGTAAGGTTTTTATAGCCCTTTTATGACTTAAAAGCAAATTTACATTTCGAAATGGGCCAAATCAGGTCCTCCCGGACCCCACGGCCGCGTCACCCTTTCCTATCATTCTTGAACTCCTACGGTGTCCAGGACACTCGGGCTGGAAGGAAAATCTAAGCAGTGACTTGGAGAAAAGATGCTGAATTAGGAAAAGAGGACACAGCACGTGGGAGGCCTGAGGTTGGTGAGTAAGGGGAAAATCTGAGTTCAAGAGCATCAGGCAGGTTGAGGGGAAATAGCGCCCCCTCTCCCCAGCCCCTTCTGGGCAGGACCAGGCGGGCCGGGGTGCAGACCCGCCCCCTGGTGCCCCTGTCCACGATCATCACCTTGACCGCTTGACCCAGACTCGGGCTGCGGCCGTTGCCTCCGCAGTGAGGGGCAGGACTCGGTGGCCAGAGGGTGAGCGCCAGCAACGTGGGGCTCCGTGAGCCCCTGCACCCTCTAAGGCTTCCCAAGGACGGAAGCCGGTGCCTCCTGCCTGGCTGGGAGGCCAGAGAAAGCGGGCCTCCATCCTGTTGACATCCACCTCCGGACGAGAGGGGCGTTTCAGAAACGCTAAGCATGAGGGTTAACAATTCTAAGCGAGGAGAAAATGGAAATTTCCTGAGCGCCCACACGGCTCTGTTCCTGGCCTGCTGTTGTCTCCTTCTAGCTGTAAGCGTCTTCTTTAACGGAGCTGCACGGATGTCACAGAATGCCTTACAAAGCATCAGAGCGGAGTTGTGCATTAGCGAATTTCACAGATGGGAAGCTGTGTTGCTGTCAACAGAAGCCTGCATGGGAAATCAGGGGTATCTTAAGAAAGGACCGTCTTCTTTCAAAATCACACCAAAGCCGAAATGCAGACATTCTGGGGCCAGGTTTTTCTGAGGCAAAGAACGTCCCCAAACCGCCCGAAACACAGCCCCGTTCCAGCCCTGTGGGTCTCACCAGCCTGAGTCTAGTCACTTCTCCTCTATTGAGTTCGTGCGGCCTCTGTGAAGCTACAGCAGGGCTCTCTCTGGTCAACTGTGTACCCCTGGCATCCAGCACCATTCCTCACTCATAGAAGATGCTCTGTGCATCCTTGCTGAGCTAAACATGTATGTTCTAGGCCCTGTGGAAGATGCTACATGTGTGAGACAAGGTTCCAGCTCATCACGGGCTGGAAACCTCAGCCAGGGTAGGTGGTGTCTCCACCCAGTAGACACCCAACTCAGGTCCTCAGCTTCAGTCTGAGTGACCAGGGTCTTGTCTGCTGGTCCAGTGCTTAAGACTCCGAGCCCCCAGTGCAGGGGGCCCGGGTTCCATCCCTGGTCAGGGACCTAGATCCTGCATGCCGCAACTAAAGATCTCACATGCCGCAACTAAGACCTGGCGCAGCCTGATAAATAAATAAATATTTTTAAAAATATGATAACAGAATTTTTTTTAAAAGTTTGTGACTCATGACAAGTCACAACATTTACTTTTCTATTAACTGCCCTTCACCCTCAATATCAGAACATAACTTTATATAATTAAATAAAAGCCCTTCAGCCAGTTGCTAGAAGCTGTAACATACTTTTGTCCTCCTTGGATTCCCAAGTTACTCCTGGGAAGCAACTGATACCATCACCATCATCTCCTTCACAAATGAGAAAGTAGCCATGGGGAGATTTAATAACTTGCCTATTGTCATGTAACTGCCATGCAGGAGAGGGATTTGAGTTCACATTGGACTCCAAGCCCAGTGAGCAAGTATTGACCAGCCCTCTGTGGCTGGCACCGTGCTGAGGAGGGTTGGGGGGAGGTCACAGTGCATTGCCTCTGCCCTCCAGCAGCTCATAAACTATGAGGCAAAGCCCTTTGTAAGCAAAAAACAAAACAAAACAAAACAGACTGAATAGGATGCTGACCGCTTATGGTGTGGGATATATGGAAAGTCTCTTGGCCAAGGAGGGGTGGTGGATAGACCAGGGTTTCCCAGAGGAGGAGAACTTGACCTCGTTCTTGGAAAAAGAAATCTTTTTGCCAGGACAGCCACAGGAATGCCAAGGCAGGTCTAAGGTCTTTGCTCAAACGTCACCTGAGACGTTTGAGAGGGTGCCCCTGACTACCCCCATATTTTTTTTCTGACACCCCCATATTAAGAGCAAACTCACTCCCATTTATTCACAGCAGCCTTGGCCTGTTTTATTTATTTTTCCACAGCATTCCATACATACCACACGCCACATGCCATCAGGCTGAATACTGGTCCCCCTCAAATACCCACATTCTCGTCCTCGGAAGCTGTGACTATGTTAGCTTACACGGAAAAAGGGCAGAGATGATTACGTTAAAGATCCTGAGATAGGGGAGATTATCCTGCATTATCCAGGGGTCCTGATGGAATCACGAGTCCTTCTTAGAGGGAGGTGGGAGGTCGGAGGAGAAAAGATACTCCTCACCTCACCTTGAAGATGGAGGAAGCTTCTAGACCATGGGAAGCCACAAGTCACAATTAGATGCTGAAAAAGGAAATGATGTGAATTCTCCCCAGAGCCTCCGAAAGGAGCCAGTCTTGTTGACACCTGGGTTTTAGTCCTGTAAGTCTCATTCTGGACTTCTGACCTGCAGAACTGTAGGAGAATACACTGAATACATTTGTGTTGGTTCAAGCCACTCAGTGTGTAGGAATTTGTTACAGCAACAATAGGAAGCTAATACACCACCTTTGTATTGGGTGTGTGGTTATCACCTTTCTTCCTCCACTGAAAACGAACTCCACCAGACCCAGGGACTTTCTCTACCCTCTTGATTCTTGTATCCTTGCTGGCACAGAAGTTTTGTTGAATAGCCCCATAAGTGTTTGTTGAGTTAACCAAGACAGAGAGAGTAAGTGCAGGAAGAGGGACAGCTTGGGGAGAGGCGTCTTAGGGAATGAAAGATCATGGTATTCTCTAGAACAGCAGCTAGGTGTGGTTGATGAACTACAGGATTCGGGGAGGAGCAGCGTTTGGAGAGGCTGGAGGGAGCTGATGCTGGAGCATTTGTTCTGTGTGTGAGGAAGAACTCTTGACGAGTTTTATGTAGAATGGAGCCATGATCGTATTTGCTTATTACTTTTTAAGTAATTTTTAAAAGTATTTTCCCTGGTTTGTTGTTAAAAATTGGGAATATATACAAACATGAGCTAAAAAGCAAAAATCACTCATAATCTCATTCCCTAGAGACAGCCACTGTCACCATTTTAGTGGGAGTGTGTATGTATCTCTCCTTTCAAAATTGGGGTTATCCTTTATGTACTACTATGAAATTGGCTTTCCCCCCTTAATGTGGATATCCCGATATTGTTAACTATTCTTCTAAAAGCATGGTATTTAATGATTACATGGTATTCTATCATATTAATTACACAACTAAATTTACTTAACCAATCCCTCTAACCTGACAATTATTTTATCCCCTAAATACTTCATTTTCAGAAAGTAATAATAGCAGTGCCTAGCATATACTAAACATCAAGATTTGTGGAATAAGTGAATGAGTGAGTGATTCAGAGAATGTTCCGTGCATAAATCTTTCTGTGTATCTCTGATTGCTTCTTTAGGAAAATGATTCTTGTAAGTCACAGTGTTGGGTCAAAGGCTGTATTTTTTTTTTTTTTAATGACTCTCAACACATATGGCCAAATTGCCTTTCAAAAAGATCATAAAAATTATAACCCCACCAGCAATATGTGAGTGCATAATTTCACTGCATCAATGGTAGTAGTGTAATTTTTTAAAACCCCTATTTGCATTTTAGAAAAGTTTCCATGGGGACTGGAAGGTAGGTGTTAGTTAAGGGGTCGTGTGAAGTTCAGGCAAACAATGGTAGGAACCTGAATTATAGCCACCTAGGTTAAATCAGAAAGAAAACAGATCTGGGCTACATATGCAGGACAGAGAGGCTATAAAACTTGAATGCAGAAGTTAGAAGATCTGTTAGAATCCAGGTTTCTGTGTTGGGTAGAGTATTGATTAGGAGTCTTTGTTGCAGATGCCTTAAGAAATAAGTCTGACTCATTTAAGCAGGGCTTTGTTGTAAGGATATAGAGCAAATCAGAGTGAAAGCAGAGGGATCCCAGAACCACTCAGGGATCCAAGAGGCAGAAAGGAATTGAGGGGACTTCCCTAGAGGTCCAGTGGTTAAGACTTCACCTTCCAATGCAGAGGATGTGGGTTCGATCCCAGGTTGGGGAGGTAAGGTCACACATACCTCGAGGCCAAAAAGCCAAAGCATGAAACAGAAACAATGCTGTAACAAATTCAATAAAGACTTAAAAAATGATCCACATTAAAAAAAAAAATCTGTTAAAAAAAAAAAGAAAGGGATAGACATCATCTGCTCCTGTCTCCTGTGATACCTGTATGCAGGTCAAGAAGCAACAGAACTGGATGTGGAACAATGGACTGGTTCAAAATTGGGAAAGGAGTGCATCAAAGCTGTATATTGTCATCTTGCTTACTTAACCTCTATGCAGTACATGAGTACATCATGCAAAACTCTGGGCTGCATGAAATACAAACTAGAATCAAAATTGCTGGGAGAAATATCAATAACCTCAGATATGCAGATGATGCCACCTTTATGGCAGAAAGTGAAGAGGAACTGAAGAGCCTGTTGATGAAGGTGAAAGAGGAGGGTGGAAAAGCTAGCTTAAAGCTCAACATTCAGAAAACTAAGATCATGGCTTGCAGTCCCATCATTTCACGGCAAATAGATGGGGAAACAATGGATACAGTGAGAGACTTGACTTTCTTGGGCTCCAAAATCACTGCAGGTGGTGACTGCAGCCACAAAATTAAAAGATGTTTGTTCCTTGGAAGAAAAGCTATGACAAACCGAAACAGCGTATTAAAAAGCAGAGACATTACTTTACCAACAAAGGTCCGTCTAGTCAAGGCTATGGTTTTCTAGTAGTCATGTGTCGATGCGAGAGCTAGACCACAAAGAAGGCTGAATGCTGAAGAATTGATGCTTTTGAACTGTGGTGTTGGAGAAGACTCTTGAGAGTCCCTTGGCCTGCAGGGAGATCAAACCGGTCAATGCTAAAGGAGATCAATCCTGAATGTTCACTAGAAGTACTGATGCTGAAGCTGAAGCTCCAGTACTTTGGCCACCTGATGCAAAGAGCCAAGGCTTTAGAAAAGACTCTGATGCTGGTAAAGATTGAAGGCAGGAGGAGAAGGGGAAGACAGGATGAGATGGTTGGATGACATCGCTGACTCAATGAATATGAGTTTGAGCAAGCTCTGGGACATGGTGAAGGACAGAGGAGCCTGGTGTGCTGCAGTCCAGGGTTCGCAAAAACCACCTGCTCAGGACCTGAGCCTCAGGGTCTGTTAGTCTCTGAGAAGGATTAACATGGTCTACTTTGGGTCAACAGTCCCCGCTGTTGCCAGAGGCAAGGGAGCCATTCATGGGCAGTCTTACCAAGAAGAATGAGGGGGGATTTCTCTGGTGGTCCAGTGGTTGAGAGCATATACTTCCACTGCAGGGGAAGCAGCTTCCATCCCTGGTCAGGAAACGAAGATCTTGCATGCTTCTCGGTGTGGCCAAAAAATAATTTTTTAACAAAAGAAGAGCGAGGGGGTGGTACTGTTTCCTTCGGAAGACCTGATGCCTTTCCTGGTGGCTCAGACAGTAAAGCTTCTGCCTGCAATGTGGGAGACCCAGGTTCAATCCCTGAGTAGGGAAGATCTCCTGGAGAAGGAAATGGCAACCCACTCCAGTATTCTTGCCTGGAAAATCCCATGGACAGAGGAGCCTGGTAGGCCAAAGTCCATGGGATCACAAAAAGTCGGACATGACTGAGCGACTTCACTTCACTTCACTTCAGAAGACCACTTAAATAAATGCCAAGTAAGCAAGAACCAATGGCTGGCTTCTCAATATGGCTCATTTAAAACATACCAGTATTTGCCAGCAGAGATCAAAAGCTAATAAGATTGTGGTAATTTCATCGAGGGGGGGACTCTGCTGGTTCCCAGTCAATGACTCTCAGACCTCTTAACCCCTACTGTAACAGTTCTGAGATCCTCTGTATCCCCTGCTCCAACCCTGGGCCATCCTGGGGAACCCAGGTTTCTGAAGCCCAGTGCAGAACCCCCTGTTGAGGACAAGCCTATGGAACAGATGTTCTGCTTGGTGGCATAAGCAAGTCTTAGGTGCTCACCAAGGCCTGTCTGACCGATTCTGGACCAAAAACCTGGAAGGTTTCTGATAGAAGAGAGAGGCATGCAGCACCAACAGGGCATTTCAAGTTGTTGAAATACAAAATGGACTTTACTGCTAACAAGGATGTGTGTTAGTTGCTCAGTCATGTCCAACTCTTTGCGACCCTATGGACTGTAGCCTGCCAGGCTCCTCCCATCCATGGGATTTCCCAGGCAAGAATCCTGGAGTGGATTGTCAGGTCCTTCTCCAGGGCATCTTCCTGACCCAGGGATAGAACCTGGGTCTCCCACACCGCAGGCAGGGTCTTTACCATCTTAGCCCCCAGGAAAGCCCATGCTAATAAGCATCTGATTTTATTAGTTCTGTGGTCTGTTCTCTTGAGACAACACCCCCTGCTGCCTTTCTTGGGGGAAGGATTCCTCTATTTAATCATGAAGGAAGGGGAGAGCACTTTTCCCTGGTGAACTTTTCCATCCTGCTACCTCTGGTGGGTCAGCAGCATTTTATAGATGGGGAGAATGGGGTGTGGAAAGGTTTATTAACTCTCCCTGGGCCGGAATTCAAACCCAGGCCTGACCTTCTCTTTCCATCACTTCCCATGACCTCCAGAGAAAAACAACTTCCCCTGCTCACCCTCATCCAAGAAAAATGAGCTTCCCTTATTTCCTCTGGGGGGAAATAGTGGGAATAAAATTACTTTGTGTTCGTAGGTAATTCATGCTGCTGGCTGTACAGAATGATTTTGATAGGTCCAGGCTTTCTGACTTCCGGAGCCTCTTATTTATGGCTTATTTTCTGGTGCAAGTGAAGAGTGAAGTGGGTGTGCATTGTTCCTGATTATCTCAGAGGCTTAACCCGGCAAAAGCTGAAGCGAGGCTGTGGAATGGGACTGGCCGGGTTAGAACACAGTATAGTTCTCTGTGGTTGAGATTTTCATGAGAAATGTGGGGGGCTGGGATTCCAGGACCCCAGTCTGTGTTGGGACATGGTGGGGCTGTGGCTTGGTCGCCAGCTTTAAGGCTAGTCTGTTCTGTAAATGCAGGAGACCACTCCTTCACTAAGACCCAGAGGCTGATCAGCAAGTCTCGGGGTGTCCTCAGCCTCACCCCATTCCATTTCTCTAGTGTGGCCTCTGCAACGTGTGGTTACCACCAGAAACACGTGGGACGTTTTCTGGACTGTGGTTTTAATGCAGGAATTCTTAAACTTTTGGGGGCCAAGGACCTCTTTGGCCTTCTATGGGTCCCTTTTCAGAGCAATATTTTTTAGTGTATAAAATAAGATACTGAGTTATCTAAGATACTAGTTACCATGGAAACTAGTTATGTTGATATACAGTTATCAAAATATTTGTTAAAACTTGTGATAGAGAAAAATACATGCTTTTTTATTAATGACTTATATAATGAGATCTAGCTGGGATTTAGTAACCCCCATAATTTTGAAGTAGTGATAAGGGTAAATAATATTTCAAGATATTTTCAGCCCCTAGCACTGAGATATGAAAATATCTGTGATTCTATTGGGAACAAACCACAGGAACTGTTAATACTGCCGTGGTTCAGTGCCCTCATTTTTATAATGAAAGGAAATGCTAAATTTCAGCTAGAGGTTAGTGAAAATGAAGATGTAATTGTTTTCTTATGCAACTTGAGGATCCCTTGAATTCACGGAACTCCTGGAAAAGAGCCTAGCTTTCTTCCCTCAAGACTTTTTAGAAAAATTACTAGTTTATTATTGTTGCTCTCCCCTCCCCCCCTTTTTTAGTTCTTTTAATTTCCCAATGTCTTGATTACTCTTGTTCATCCTCCCTGCATGCTCAGAATCCTTTCCTTGGTCTTTTGATCACATTTACTTTATTTATAAAAAATCTTTTTATTATCACTTCACTGTCCTCTAAAGTCTGAGATCCTCCTATCTCTGGAATCTGGGGTCCACCCTCCTCTAGATTTGAGGGTTTTCCCTCTCTGGAGCCTGGAGTCCTCATGCCCTCTTGTGCCCCTTACCTGTAATCAATCAGGCAGTGGCCCCACCCTTTTTGCCTGTATAGCCCCCTAAAAGGATTTTGAAACACTGTGTATCCTTTTATTAGGTAAACGGCTCAAAATTTTAATTATATGTTTAAATCGTTTTAAAAGATTTATTTTCCTGCCTATTTTTTATTGCCCACCTTCTTCAAACACATATTGTATTAAAATCTTGGAGCTGCAGATTTTAGCTTATCCAGTTCATGTGATGGAAATGACAAAACCAGTCTTTGCTCTCACATCAATCAGTGAAATCAGACATTTTTTGGTAGAAGACATGTCAGTTCCCATGACAACCACCTCAGTTCTGAACCTGAATCCTGACACGGGCCAGGATGTGGCCTCAGCTGGAGACGGGTAGCTGGTGGGCACAGAAGTGGGTGGAAAGGTGAGCTGATGCCTGGGTTCCTTGTCCAGATCAACTGCTCCTGTCAAAGTCTGTCTGAAGCTCTCCTCGCCTTATCCTCAGGGCCTCCTCAACAACAATGCTTCCTGGAATTATCCCTTTACCGATGTCCTAGAGATGGAGGTGGCTCAGATGGTAAAGTGTCTGCCTGCAATGCAGGAGACCTGGGTTTGATCCCTGGTTCGCGAAGATCCCCGGGAAGAGGAAATAGCAACCCACTCCAGTATTCTTGCCTGGAAAATCCCATGGATGGAGAAGCCTGGTAGGCTACAGTCCATGGGATCACAAAGAGTCAGACACAACTGAACGACTAACACTTTCAGAGATGGTCACACTCCAGAGCGACTCAGTATGAGTGACAGACAGTAAAGTCTTCCATTTCCCCCCACTCCAGTTTCATTGAAATATAACTGATATCTCAGCGCTGTATACATTTAAGGTATAGAGCGTAGTGATTTGACTTGTATACATCATGAAATGATGACTACAATAAGGTTAGTGGACAGCCATCATCTCCTATAGGTTCAGTATAAGGAAGGTCTTACTGAAAACACAGTTGCACAGGGGGACAGTGGAGGGCAAGCACTGTACAATGCTGGCATGTTCTTGGACCTGTCAACTTTAGAGAGTTGAGAACCTGGAAATGGATTCCTGGAAATCTTACCTGGGTCCGCTGGAAAGCCTGTGTGGGCTTTGGTTTCTTTGGAGACTCATGAAATAAAGGAAGTGGTTTATCATTTGCAGCAACATGGATGAACCTAGAGATTGTAATAGTGAGTGAATATGTCAGGCTGAGTGAAGTCAGAGGGGGAGAAACGTCTTCTAACTTCTCTTGTACAACTAAGTGCTCAAATGGACTGTAGCCGCCAGGCCCCTCTGTCCATGGGATCTCCCAGGCAATAATACTGGAGTGAATTGCCATTTCCTACTCCAGGGGACCCTCCCCACCCAGGGATCGAACCTGGGTCTCCTCATTGCAGGCAGATTTTTTACAACTAGTGCCACATGGGAACGACAAGGCTTTCCTTTTAAATACACCCTGCTTTTTATTTTTCTTTTTACAGAGATAAGTGGAAATCCCACAGGTGGGACTGATCCTCTCCAGAAAGATAGCAGGGCACAAATCTTGCCAAAGAGGCAGGGCAAGAGCTGACCAGTCAGTCACCACCAGAAAGGTCCCCCGGGCCTTCGGTCAAGGACACAGGTACCTGGGGATGGCCGTGGGTCGGCTGGGCGGGGGAGGTGCGGAGGA
>ML660774.1:5857403-5928800 GCA_007570785.1 Antilocapra americana | reverse complement strand
AGGAGTGGGTGCTCAATAATTCCTTGCTGGGGTTAGCAAGTTGAAATAAATGGCAGCGTCGTATCAATATGCTGGCCTTGGACTCAGTGTCCAGAAAATAAGGGCCATGGCTTTCTCATAGGTTCTGTGAGCCCCTGGCTTCCTGCAGTAGGGATCTGCTAGTACTTTTGATGGTGATTATTAAAACTGTATCTGTGTTCTCTGATCTAAAAAATAACAGAGCTTGCAAAGTTAGAATCATGTGTGTTAATAAGGAAAATTGTGACAGAAAATTTGAAATCAGAGTATCCGGGAAAGTGTTGTTGTTGAGTCTTTAAGTCATGTCTGACTCTTTTGTGACCCATGGGCTGACCAGGGGATTTCCCAGGCAAGAATACTGGAGTGGGTTGCCAGTTACTTCTCCAGGGGTTCTTCCAGACCCAGAAATCAAACCTGTGGCTCCTGCTGTATCTCCTGCATTGCAGGTAGGTTATTTACACTGAGCCACCACAGAAGCCCAATATACAAGCTCAATCACATAGATCCTTCAACATAAAGAGCTCATATGATGTTTCTTTCTCTGCCCCAGTTTATTTCTTTATAGCAAAAAAATAAATAAAGCTAGTCAGAATATATCTATTATTTTCCTAGGCTGCCATCACAAAATGCCACAGGTGGGGTGGGGTGGGGTGGGGTGGGATGAGCGTGCGGTTGTTAAACAGCCGGAATTTATAAGCTCGCAGGGGTCAGAAGTTTGAGTTTCTCATTCCCCTGACCTCAAGTGGTTTGCCGGCCTTAGTGTTTCTTGGCTTGTAGAGGTGTCAGCCTAGGCTCTTCACATGGCATCCTCCCTGTGTGTGCGTCTGTGTTTCAATTTCTCCCTTTAAACAATACGTATTATTGATTTTTGGCTGTGCTGGGCCCTCATTGTTGCACACGGGCTTTCTCTGGCTGCAGTGCTCAGGCTTTTCATTGCAGCGGCTTTGCTTGCTGTGCCCAGCCATCAGTAGTTGTGGCCCACAGGCTCAGTTGCCCCATGGCATGGGGGATCTTCCTGAACCAGGACTGAACCCATGTGCCTTGAATTGGCAGGTTGGCTCTTAACCATTGGACCACCAGGGAAGTCCTAAATTTCTCCCTTTTATAAGAATAGCAGTCAGATTGGGCCAGCTCCACCACCTCCTCCCACGACCTCCCAGTATGATCATATATCAGCTGAACTCATTCTAATGATCTTATTTCCAAATGAGATCACATTCTGAGGTCCGGGGGGTTAGGACTTCATATAAACCCGGGAGTGGGAAATGCGGCACAATTCAGCTCACAAGAGAGCTTTTCCAGCCTCAAGAAAGGAAGAAAGAAACATCCAAGGAGCAACTGCCTGTGAGAGGTGAGGAGGGAAGGGAGGGAGATGGAACGGAGGGAGAAGAAGGGATGGCTGTGCAGAGCAGCAGCATCAGAGAGGGCCCGCCTCCACATACTCATTTATTCATTCCTGAGACTCTGCTGTTGACTGAGTGACATCCTAGCATGAATCCATTTTCTTCTACTTCACCTCGCGTATGTGGCTACTGAAATTAAATTAAATGGAAAGTTCAGTTCTCCATTCTCACTAGTCGGATCTCAAGGGTGACCTGTGGTTACCCCTTTTGAACATCGAGGCTACAGAGCATTTCTAGCATCACAGAGAGTTTGGTTGGACAGAGGGTTACACCAGAAAAATGTGGTTGAGAAAGGCAGAAATGTGGACTGGGAGAGAGATGGAAATGAGTTGAAAGGAAGTGGAAGGGCCGCAGGTCATCTTGAGTTCCAGCGGTGTTTAAGTGGTGTTTAGGGTTCAGAGATCTAGGAAGAAATCCAGGAGGCCTGAGAATGCTTCAGGTGGGCTGTACCCACCAGGCTAAAGTGCTGGGTGACAGACCAGATGACCTTGGAGCTTCTGTTCATCTCACAGCCCACTTCTGAGAAGCCATTCATTCATCATGATGGATGGTGCTCTGGAAATGTCCCCAAGACCTTTAGTTTGGGAAACACTGGCCCAGAGTAGAATGGGGGTGTGGGGAGCATGGAGAGGAATGGCCCTGGCTGGTTGTTGCTTCCTGGAGGCCCAGAAGAGCTGCTGTGTAGGGCCCTGGGTGAGGCTGGAGGAGGCGGTGAGGCCCCCAGACCCCTTCCTCCTGCTCCTGCAAACACCTCCAAACTGGCAAAGTTCAGAAGACAGGAAGAGAAGTCCCCGCAATCTAGTTAAGTTTGATGACAGACGTTAGATGACTAATAAGGTGTCTTTGAGTAATAACATGGATAACATGCTTCTAAGGGCTGAATACAAGATATTTTATGCACATCCAGGTGGAAGACAGCACATCTGACAAAACCTCCGGGATTACTGGGTCTCAAAGGCAGAAAGCGACGGCCAGCTCTGCACAAGTATTGACAGAAGGGCCAGGAGGGGCAGGGGCCACCCAGTGTCACTGAGCAGACACAGCGGAGGTCAGGCGCCATGACAGGCCTTCGTGCCGGGCTCTGCTCTCTGAATTTTAAGAGCAATAAAGTGTGAAACTGCAGCAAATCAACAGCAGCAATGAGCAAAGGTTACAGAGGGGCTAGAAGCTGTTCCACTTGTGAAAAGAGAAATGTTAGGCATGCACAATACAGAGTCTTATTCTCAGGGGCCCAAAGAAGCTGTGACAAGGACACCGGATCTCCTGGAACCGGCTGGGGTGAGCTTTGTTCTTGCTGGAGCGGGCCTGTGTGCAGAAGGGCGCCGCCAATGGCTAACATTTTCATGGATAAGTATCTCTTGGGGGGCATTGATGCAGTAGGCTCCCCAGGGGCAGGGGCCCGGAAAGAAATCTTTGAGCCCACACGTGATTGGATGCTCTCCACTCCTGTCACCAATACCTCACTCTCACCTTCCATCGCCTCTCACCTGGGTTGGCAGGACGCGTCTCCTCTACAACTGGTGTGTCCTTCCTTGTTGAGGAAGCTCAGTCCCCATAATCTCCCGGCCTCTCTCCACCTTTGACCCCCCTGGACTGCAGCACTGGTTGGCAGCTCTGGGAAGCCTGGACTGGGGGTGTTTGCTCAGCTTCACCTTCTTCCTTTTGGGAGCACTGCCGGCAAGGATGCTGATGCTAAGAGGGCTACCAGCTCTTCCCTTAATGGGGTGCGGCACTGGCCCATGGTCGGGGCGGGGGAAGGAGTGTCAACATTAGGAAGCCCTCTGGACTCTTATACCTAGTTTTCTCAACATTTATGGCTTCCCCGGTGATACTAGTGGTAAAGAATCCACCTGCCAATGCTGGTGACTTGAGTTCCATCCCTGGATCAGGAAAACCCCCTGGAGAAGGAAATGACAATGCGCTACAGTCGTCTTTCAGAAACCTCATGGACAGAGGAGAATGGCAGGATACAGTCCATGGGGCTGCAAAGAGTTGGATGTGACTTAACTTTGGCTAAGCAACAGCTAATAACATAATGGTGTGCACTTGTTGACTCCCCTTTTGTTGACTCTCATTTAGCCACTCTCTCCAACATGGAGGTACAGAGCCTTTCTTGTAGAGCAAGGATAGGGTCCTTCCCCTTTTGCTTCACACCCTCAGTACCTGGGGGAGTAGTCACTCCATAAATATGTGAGCACTGAATGTAGGAGGGAGGGGGCGGCAAGCAGCAGTACCACCCACCGGACCACCGCACCAGGAGCCAAGAGAAAGGGGGCTTCACGCCCCGCTCACCACTAGCAGCTGTGTGCTTGCCACTTACCTCTGATTTTCTCCCTTCTTTCATCTCTTTAAAACAAGAAGGGTTCACTTTGCGTTGGGAGCCTCTTGCAAAGGCCTGACGTCCTTTCGGAGGAGTCTCTTGCTTCTTAGGAAATGCTTGTTTTCCTGGCCCCCGGGCTGTTACTATCTTTCCCCCTGCCTGCTCCTTTTAGTACTTAATGGCAACCGCTGAATTATTTAACTGCATGAGTGATGGGGGGACCGCGTTTGAAGGGCAAATAAGATAACAAATGAAGCAACACTGTGGCATCATTCTTTCTGCTGCCGGGGATTCGGGAGCTTTTATTTTTCTTGGGCATCTTGACTTTCCCAACAGAAAGAGTAAAACAAATCACATACACAAATCACAACCCGCCCTCCCCGCCCCGCTCCCCAGAGCCCTGCCAGCGCCGCTGCGGCCAAACGGGAGCGATTTTAAATGAGAAGATTATGGTCGTGGCTAATGGAGCAGGAGCGAGAAACACTTGTCCTGGGCTGGCGGCACCAAATACCCCTTATCATCTCAGAGAGCGTTATTATTTTAATGTTAAACGCAGTAAATTGCAAACTAGTAAAGTCACAGACCCCTCTGGTTGCCCGGTGACAGGCGCATGCATTAATACGCTTGCCTTATTGTGAGGTTTCTCATCCGCCCCAGTCCCGTTAATAGCCTTTATCTTTTTTGGTACCTTCGGTGAAACTGTGCAATAAAGTCTCCTTTTTTAAAGTACAATGCTTTTCCCCCAACCCTATTCTTCCTGGGCTTTTATGACTCACAATTGACAAAGTCCTCGCTAATGGAAATGCAAATTTCCTACCTGTCAAAGACTGAGAATGCCTTCCAAAACAGCGGCTGGCGGGGCAGCACTTGCGGGTTGGGTGAGGGTGAGGGTGGGGGCGAGAAGCCACTTCCCAGGAATTTGTGGGATAAAAATGTTTGTTTGATGCTGGAGTATAAATAAAACAGCTGTGGTCAGAGCTCCTGTGCAGACAGGACAGTTTGGGAATTTCAAACTTTTGTATCCCTCTGGTTTCACCCCATGTATTATTCAGTTTCAAATCACTCAACCCTGCTATTATGAAGGCTTTGATTTGGGGACCAGGAAGGTTGGTGACCTTGATGTCTCTTGCTGCTTTCCTGAGGAAGTCCCCTGATGTGAGGCTGTCTTAGGATCCAACACATCTGAAGCATCGTTCCTGCCCCTTCTCCTCATCCTCTTCTCTTGTTGTTATTATTTAACTGAGTGTGTGTGTGTGTGTGTGTGTGTGTGTGTGTGTGTGTGTGTGCGCCCAAAAACAATGATTGAAATATGGTCTTTGCCTGAAATTTTAGTGGAGAGCAGGGCTGACTTCCTGCTTGAGCCTGCCAGGGCTTGTTGACTAGGAAAAAAATAAGCATAGCCTAAAAGTTGAGAATTTTGTTTTGTTTAGCAGAGGAACTGAGGACCGAAGCCTGGGGGTATGAACTAAGAGAGATGCACAAGTTGAGAGAGGCAAATTAAATTTTATTTGAGGCAAAATGAGGACTGCAGCCCAGGAGACAGCACCTGGGAGAGCTCAGGGAGACTGCTCCAAAGAGGCAGAGGGGAAGGCCAATATATAAAATTTTGGTGAAGGGGGAGCGCAATACAATTAAGCACTCATTTTACAAAAGGTTTTTTGCTAGTCAGGCGGATCTGATGTCATCATGAAGGGCTTCAGTGCTTTTCTCGATATGAGGAGGTGCAAGGATTGGAATCATAAAATCTGTTTCTGAGAAAAAAAAAAAATCCAACTCTCTAATGACCTGCCCACCGCATTCCTTGGCGCACAGAGCACCTCCCTCCACCCTGGACTCTCTGCAGGTGCCCAAGGTCAACAGCTGGAGCTGCGCAGGGTTCAGTCTCCACAGAGGCAAATGCCCTTGTTGTTCAGTCCTTGGCACTGCTCTTGGCAAGTCCAAATCTGTAGTTGACAGGGCCCCTTTGGGGTCATAAATTCAACCATACTTGGGGAGCCTTCTCATGACCATTTTGTCCCCTGTTGCTAGGAAGACTCACTCCCAGTTCTGAAGGTTTCTTTTTGCTGGTAGACCACTCAGTGTGCTATTACTGGACTAGGTCTTGACAGTCAAAGATCTCTGGACACCTGTCTTGTAGTTATGGTCCAGGAAAATACTCCCTCCCATTGCATCTTCCCATATCTAGAGTTACACTATTACAATCATTGATCACATACATTTGATCAATGGCTTTAAGTCTAGTTATCATTGTTTTCTGCACATTCTGGGGAAAAGCTCATTTCATTGGAGGCTCAGTCATACACTTGGTAATAAAAGAGACAATAATCTTGTACAACAGGCAATATACAAATAATATAGCTAATAACATTAGTGGAATTATAAGTTAATATTTCAGCCATGAGCCTCCCATACCATACCAGGTTTTTGTTTATAATAAAGATTGTCAAGACTATGGAATGGGTCACTTAAGGCAGAAATCTAATTTTTCATATGGTCCATCAGGTGTGTTATATTAGAGGATTCATCTCATATATTCATTCAACTGTATGAGAAAACATTCAGTTTGAATTATGGCGCAGGTGCTTCCCTGAGATGCTATTTCAAGGGCTGTGCAGTTTTGTAGCACCACCTTCCTCATCACAGAGACTTCAGAGTTCAGTAGACTAATAGCCTGATTACTATCATTTAAAGCTTATTGAGTGAAAGTTCTTAAGGCTTTAATATGACCAGTTACATCCTCCAATCCTATTGAAAGCACACACACAAAAAAATAGCTGCTAAATGGTAATACCAGTAGAATACAGATCTCTTGACTCATTGAGCTCACATTAATGTTAGATTGGCTCAAGTTGCCTCTAATTTATTACATATATGACCTTGAGTTCATGGGAATCCCAAGTTGCACCTTCCTATTCATCCTGCTAGAAGCCAAGCCATAAATTACTACTGTAAATCAGCTGAGTTCCATACCACTCTCTAAGGGTAATAGTAGGCATAGTTCATAAGGCACCCAGCCTAGTTTTATATTACTAAGTTGATCATTTGAGCTTCCTTGGTGGCTCAGATGGTAAAGAATCTTCCTGCAATGTGGGAGACCTGTGTTCGATCCCTGGGTAGGGAAGATGCCCTGAAGGAGGGCATGGCAACCCACTCCAGTATTCTTGTCTGGAGGACACCCATGAACAAAGGAGCCTGGTGGGCCACAGTCCATGGGGTCGCAAAGAGTCGGACACGACTGAGT
This sequence comes from Antilocapra americana, assembly GCA_007570785.1. Lineage (NCBI taxonomy): Eukaryota > Metazoa > Chordata > Mammalia > Artiodactyla > Antilocapridae > Antilocapra > Antilocapra americana. The sequence goes on along the minus strand of ML660774.1, from coordinate 5,921,818 downwards.
GACTAAGCACACAGGTTGATTATTTTAGTATGATTTAATTGTTCCCAACATAGAGGAACTTAAATAACCATAACCTGGTGTTAACCACAGATTATACATCCAGCCCATAGTTGTGGGAGTTTTGCTTCTAGTAGACAAGAGGCAACAGTTTTTGATTGAGACTTAGTTCATCAGTCTGAGTTTGAGTGACCCAGAGAGTCAAATCTATCGCCAGGATCAGAGCAGGTATTATTAATTGGCCAAGTGAGAGGGTCCCATCTAGCAATATCCTGATAGAACAGGGCTGACCTCTCTTCTAAAATAAGCTTCCTATATTAGTGGCTCAATCATGTTCAACTCTTTGTGACCCCATGGTCTGTCCGTGGAATTCTCTATGCAAAAATGCTGGAGTGGGAAAGTACCATTCCCTTCCAGGGTGATCTTTCTGAACCAGGAATCGAACCCAGATCTCTTGCATTGCAGGCAGATTCTTTACCATCTGAGATACGAGGTAAGCCCAATAAACTTCCTAAGGGGTATGCTGTCAGAGCCCTGAGGGGAGAAATCCACCAAGGTAACGCAGAAGTACTAGACACACGTAATTGACCTCAAACCCAACAATTGGACTGAATCTTAAACTAGCATAGGATCATCATGATAGAAAACATTTGATTTATATGCAAAGGTCCAGGAAGTCAAGAAAACATTATAAATGATCATATGAATCAGGTCCAGCATCTTGGACAAGCTGTCTGCTTCTGATATTGTCTGCTTCTCTTCCTAGTGTAGAACAGTTTCCTCAGTTTGAAGGTATGTTTGAGGGCAGCAGTCCTCTCAACAGGCCAGCCTGGTATGCGGGCCTATGGAAGTGGGAATTAATCCAAGAGTCTACTTCCCTTCAAATTCACTATGCATGAGCTAGTTAAGAGTACCTGATAAAAAGTTTCCTCCATCCAGGTTGGAGACAGTTCCTTAAATTATGTCTTTTTCCAGTCTTGGTTGCAGGTCATGAGGCATCTGTTCTTTATCCAAAGGTAGATTACTGAGATAAGCTTCAGAAAGAAACTTTGAATGTCTTTTAATAATTCAATTAAATTTTACATTAATATAACATAATAGCAAAGAACTATCCAGGAAATGAGCCTTAGTAGATACAGACGTCTATTAAACTAGGATTTAACATTCATTGAATCATCTTTTTCTCTCTAAAATTACATTTGTTTTTGCCAAATATTACCAAATTGAGACTAGTTTGTTTGTGAAATAGGTCTAGTCTCAATAAACTTGGCATGATGATTTCTATAATGATAATTGATCATAGACTTTTTTGCTTTGCTGAAACTTTTATAGGGTCTCAGACTGAACTTTTAAAATAAAATCTTTCAGAAAGTCATGCAAAAGGCTTACTACAGATTTTGCCTAACAGGTCTAGGTGAATTCCTCCCTTCTCAAGGTCTCCAAAATTTCTTGGTTTTTTTTTTTTTTTTTTGGGTATCTGTTAGTGAGATAATGTTTCTAACTTACCTGATAAAGTTACTGGAAATCTAAGAGTTTCCAAACGCTGGAGGGGTCAGATAGAGAGAAAAGATAAATGTTTCAGTTTGTTTGTAAAATATATTCACCAAATTACTATAATTAGTTTGAGAGGAAGGTTTTCCTTACATCTGGAAAACACAGATTCAAACCAGTAATTTTTCAGATAGAAACCGTAAAAGTTGAAAGCATATTACCCGTGCATTCAGTCCTTTTGTTAACCTTTGTGAAGCCATCAGGCTTCCCAGTAGAATTCTTTAATTTCTTCCAGTTCAGAAACTGGTATTTATCCCAAAGTCCTCTCTATAAATCTTCTCTCTCTCTTTTATTATTATTTTTATTTATTTATTTTTAATGGAAGGATACAGCATTGCACTGGTTTCTGAAGTAAAGTGTTAGTCGCTCAGTCATGTCTGACTCTCTGTGACCCCACGGACTAGGGCTTGCCAGGCTTTTCTGTCCATGGGATTCTCTAGGCAAGAATACTGGAGTGGATTGCCATTTCCTTCTCCAGGAGATCTTCCTGACCCAGGGATCGAACCTGGCTCTCCTGCACTGAAGGCCAGCTCTTTACCATCGGAGCCACCAGGGAATCTCTCTGGAAAACCTTGGTTTCTATCAGTGATCGATAGGTTTAGCCATGTCCCCTTCTATTTGAACATCCCTTCCTCTTCCTTCCCATCCAGCAAATTCCCATTGGCTATCTATTTAAAAGTAAACTTAATTAAATTTGTTTTTAAACTTGGTCCTAACCATGTACAAAACTTTTCTCAAGGTTCACTTTCCACACACCTTCTAATCACTTTCTGTACCCATTACTTTGTTCCCCATCCTGAGACCGCCACCTGTAAGCTAGACCTACTTCCTTTTCCCTTCATAAAATGCAATTCCTTTCCTCACACCTTCTTTATCAAAAACACACATCCTACTTTCCTTAAGCAACCAAGAACTGACCTTTATATTAGCATTCTATAGACTGGTGAACATAAATACCAGTAATAATTCTGAAGAAACTTTTTAATAGAAAACATGTCAGGATGGCACCAAACATTATTTATTAATAGTCCAAAATCTCTTTAGTTTCTCTGTAAGAAGAAATTAGTTTTCAGTAGTCAGTGTTTCAGAATCTCATTTTATTTGGAAATGATCTAGCTGTTCTTAAACTTTCATCACTTAGTTTAGCATAACCCTAGAAATTCAGGTTACCAAAATCTGGAGAGACTATTTTAGACTGACATTCCTAAAGCATAATTACTCTTAATAGAGTTTATCTAAAATCTCATATTTCATTTACATTTTTTTTGAAGTTTAACTCAAGGAACTTTCCTTGCTGACAAACTTGTAACAGATATAACAATATTTAATTTATAGTAAACCTAGGAACAATGAAAATATTCTGCTTAATGATAATGACTCTGAGACAAGTCTATATTTTTTAGATCAACAAACAAAACACTAATACCAGGTATTTAATACTTAATATTTCCCAGTTCAAGTAAACCTGAAATTCATTTAGGTTTATTCTCTTGTATTTAGAAGTGTTTGATTTATAAGCACTTACTTTTCTTTTGCATTATTGTTGTTGAGTCCCTAAGTTGTGTCTGGCTCTTTGGGACACCATGGGCTTCCCTGTCCTTTACTATTTCCCAGAATTTGATTAAACTCATGTCCATTGAGTCAGTGATGCCATCCAACCATCTCCCTCTGTTGCCCCCTTTTTCTCTAGCCCTCAATCTTTCCCAGCATCAGGGTCTTGTCAAAGAAGTCAGTTCTTCGCATCAGGTGGACAAAGTAATGGAGCCTCAGCATCCATCCTTACAATGAATATTTAGGCTTGATTTCCTTTAGGGTTGACTGGTTTAATCTTCTTGCTTTCCAAGGGATGTTCAAGAGTCTTCTGCAGCACCAGAAGCCTCAATTCTTTGGTGCTCAGCCCTCTTTATGGTCCAACTCTCACATCCATACATGACTACTAGAAAAATCATAGGTTGAACTAGACAGACCCTTTGTCCTCAAAGTGATGTCTCTGCTTTTTAATATACTATCTAGGTTTGTCATAGCTTTTCTTGCAAGGAGCAAGCATCTTTTAATTTTGTGGCTGCAGTTACTGTCCACAGTGATTTTGGAGCCCAGGAAAATCAAGTTTGTCATTGTTTCCACTGTTTCCCTATCTATTTGCCATGAAGCTATGGGACCAGATGACATGATCTTAGTTTTTTGAATGTTGAGTTTGAAGCCAGCTTTTTCACTCTCCTCTTTCACCTTCATTAAGAGATTCTGTAGTTCCTCTTCACTTTCTGCCACTAAAGTGGTATCATCTGCATATCTGAGGTTGTTACTTCTCCCAGCAATCTTGATTCTAGCTTATGAGTCATCCAGCCCAGCATTTCGTATGACGTACTCTGCATAGAAATTCAATAAGCAGGTGACAATATTCAGCCTTGACATACTCCTTTCCCATTTTGGAACCAGTCCATTGTCCATGTCCAGTTCTAACTGTTGCTTCTTGTCTTGCATACAGGTTTCTCAGGAGGCCAGTAATGTGCCCTGGTATTGCTATCTCTTTATGAATATTCCACAGTTTGTTGTGATCCAGTCAAAGACTTTAGCATAGTCAACAAAGCAGAAGTAGATGGTTTTCTGGAATTCTCTTGCTTTTGCTATGGTCTAGCAGATGTTGCCAATTTGATCTCTGGTTCCTCTGTCTTTTGTAAATCCAGTTTGTACATCTGGAAGTTCTCAGTTCATGTACCGCTGAAGCCTCGCTTGAAGGATTTTGAGCATAATATTGCTAGGACATGAAATGAGTGCAGTTGTGTGGTAGTTTGAATATTCTTTGGCATTGCCTTTCTTTGGGATTAGAATGAAAACTGACCTTTTCCAGTCCTGTGGCCACTGCTGAATTTTCCTAATTTGCTGGCACAATGAGTGCAGCATTTTAACAGCATCATATTTTAGGATTTGAAATAAAACAGCTAGAATTCCATCACCTTCACCAGCTTTGTAGTGATGCTTCCTAAGGCCCAGTTGACTTCACATTCCAGGATGTCTGGCTCTCGGTGAGTGACCACACCATCATGGTTATTGGGGTCATTAAGAGTTTTTTTGTGTATTCTTGCTACCTCTTCTGAATCTCCTCTGCTTCTTTTAGGTCCTTTCCATTTTTGTCCTTTATTGTACCTATCTTTGCATGAAATGTTGTTCCCTTGGTATCTCCAATTTTCTTAAAGAGATCTTTCCCAGTCTATTATTTTCCTCTATTTCTTTGCATTGGTTAGTTAATAATGCTTTCTTATCTCTCCTTGCTATTCTCTGGAGCTCTGCATTCAGATGGGTGTATCTCCCCCCTTCTCCTTTGCCTTTCGGTTCTCTTCTTAGTTATCTGTAAGGCCTCCTCAGACAACCTCTTTGCCTTCTTGCATTTCTTTTTCATGGGGACGGTTTTGGTCACCACCTCCCATACAGTGTTACGAACCTCTGTCCATAGTTTTTCATGAATTTTGTCTACCAGATCTAGTATCAGGACCAGCCCAACAATGAACCGACCCAACCCAAAGGAGTGATGCCTCAGAAGAATAAAGAAAAAGAAGACTCGGAAATGAAGTGGGGATCAGGGGCTGATGCCATTTGTAGGCAAAAGCCTAGATCCTAATCCTTGCATGTCTTTTGTTCTTAACTTCTACTTCCTTATTTGTGCTCTAGAGATAGCTGTTCTTTACACTCTCAGATTGGGGATAAAGATATACAACGGCACAGTCCTCAATGTCAAACCTTCAGGCCTTTCATGACTTGTTTAGTCTTTTGGCTAGTGACCCTTTCTCAGCACCTCCCTCAAGGTTCTGGTTATGGGAACAGTCACTAATGGTTTTCTGTCAGTTATATCAGTACTTCAACATCTTGTTTTCAAGATGTCTTTCCAAGATGTACTTTTTACTGCTCCCAGCCCTTCACCTGGGGGTGATGAGAAAGTCATTCTTATTTTTCGAAGAAGTCCCATTAATTATAGTACAGGCCTGTGCATAGCATATTCCCTACAATCTAGTCCTTTGAATCTATTCATCACCTCCACTGTATAATCATACAGGATTTGATTTGAGTCATACCTGAATGGCCTAGTGATTTTCCAAACTTTCTTAAATTTGAGCCTGAATTTTGTATTAAGGAGCTGATGATCTAAGCCACAGTCAGCTCCCAGTCTTATTTTTGCTGACTGTATAGAGCTTCTCCATCTTTGGAAGCAAAGAATATAATCAATTTGATTTTGGTATTGACCATTTGGTGATGTCCATGTGTAGAGTCATCTCTTGTTGGAAGAGGAAGTTTGCTATGACCAGTGCGTTCTCTTGGCAAAACTCTGTTAGCCTTTGCTCTGCTTCAGTCTGTACTTTAAGGCCAAACTTGCCTGTTACTACAGGTTATGTCCTGACCTCTTTGTTTGCATTCCAGTCCCCTATTATGAAAATGACTTTTTTTTTTGGTGTTCTTTCTAGAAGGTTTTATAGGTCTTTATATAACTGTTCTATTTCTGTGTTTTCAGCATTGGCACTTGGGGCTTTGACTTGAATTACTGTGACAATGAATGGTTTGCCTCGGAAAGGAACCAAGATCCTTCTGTCATTTTTGAGGCTATACCAAGTACTGCATTTCGGTACTATGATGGCTGCTCCATTTCTTCTAAGGGATTCTTGCCCACAGTAGTAGGTATAATTGGTCATCTGAATTAAATTCTCCCATTCCTGTCCATTTTAGTTCACAGATTCTGAAAATGTCAATGCTCAGTCTTGTCATCTTCTGTTTGACCACTTCCAATTTACCCCAATTCCAGACCTAACATTCCAGATTCCTATGCAATATTGTTCTTTACCACATGGAGCTTTAATTTCACCACCAGACATATCCACAGCTGAGTGTCATTTCTGCTTTCGCTCAGCTTGTTTATTCCTTCTGGAACTCTCTCTGCTCTTCTCCAGTGGCATATTGGAGACCTACTGACCTGGGGGGTTCATCTTTCAGTGTCATATCTTTTTTCCTTCATACTGTTCATGGGGCTCTCAAAGCATGAGACATATTAAAACATACATATGTGAAAAAAGACCCAGCAAGAGATCTCATCGTGTTGTTTTCCAAACTTAGTTATGAATCAGATGTCACAATATAAAACTCACTAATTGTAAATAACAGTTGGAATAAGAAAACTTTAAAAAGGCTTTGTACCCACCCCCCCACAAACACACACTTTTTTCTTTTAGTTTCAGGAATAAGAGATTGTCTAGATAATATAAGTGGTCCAGAGAGCTGTGATCTCAAGGCATTGGAGGTGTTATTTCTTCAGGGCAAGAATTCTGAAGAGAACTATTTTTTTTTTCCCCTTCAAACTTTCTCTGGAGTCTAAAGAATATTGTGACCACATTGTCAGAAATCATCTTTATTTTTCTGCGGTCATAGTTTTATAGCCATAATTTAGACCAGATAGTGCTCAAATTGGTCCTGATAACAAGGTCAGATTTGTCGCAGCAGGGATTGTCCCTCTGGGGAAGTGGAGCCTTAGTTTGATCACTCCCAGGCTGTTGATTAACAGGAGAAAGTGCTGGACATAAGGGAACTTCAGTCAATTTTCCTATTCTGTGTCAATAAAGGTCTGATATTTTTAGGCCATTTTTCTTTTTGTTGGATCATAGCTATAGGCTGACCAGTCATTTAAAATGTTTTTTGAAGGGGTTCCCACCTGGGGTGTGGAACCTTAGAGGAAGTGCTTCCCATTTTAGCTTGCGCGGTATACCAGGTGTCTGTGCACAAGCCAACCAAACCGGAACCTCACCTGTGGGGAGTCACACTCCAAATCAAAAAAAAAGGCCAAGAGAGGCCCAGAAATCAAAAGCCAAGTGGCATGAATGCCGAATGTGACTTCCCAGTCCCACTAGACCTGCGACTGGGCAGAGTCAGTGCCAGCAGCCTTTGTCAGTTCTGATCTATTTTCAAGCAATTTCTTGTTGGTTTCCTGCAAAGAAGTTACTCTGTTGTTTTCCTTTTTCGAAGCTTCTAGATACCAATCATAGTAAGCATGCCCAGCCTTTTCTGGGAGCGAAAATATCAACTTTGGAATGTCAAAAGAGCTCCAATTTAGCCTTATTAGGATGAGATCTCTTAGTATAATCTCCCCAATTCACCTAGGTACTTGCAGATATGAACTCCGTACATAGTATACATCAGTCTAGCTGGAGCTGAGTCAGAGGTTGGTGCTCTAATACTCCTCTGTTGCTGTTTTTGAGATTCTGTTTCCCGCTTTAAGTTGAATTTCAGGGATAATAACCACTAGCGAAATTGTGTGGTGGGCCTGTGTGCTGGTTGTGAGCTGAACTCCTCCAGCAGTCACCCCAGGGTCATTTGAGCCCGTCTTACATGACTTGGATTCTCCCTCTGATGGTCTAAGATGATCGTGGTTCCTCAGGTTGCTGAATGGCCAGTTGTTATGTGTGACCACTGGAGGGATGAGCACATATTTTAATTGAGTGGTTTTCCTTATGGGATTGTTAGCGGAAGACTGTGGGGGTCCGGCTGCTCGCTGCTCAAAAGCCAATAAACAGGCCACGTTGGTGGAAAGGAAAATTTGCTTTATTTCAGATCCGGGTAACTGGGGGTGTGGGTGGGACGGTGATAGACATGTGTCCAAAAGCCAACTCCCCCCTTCCACCACAAGCAGGGGTGAGAGCTTTTATGAATGGGGGGGGGTACTACATGCAGAAACAGCAGAGCCATCTCTAACATTCATCTTCAAATTGATCATCGGTGGTTTGATCACCATCATCTTGGTTAGGTACAGTTAATCTTCAGTTCCAGGGTCCATTTGATCCTGTATCTTTGTGGTCAGTTCTCGGACTTGTGGCAGCTCACATCCAGGATACAGTCTGCTCATCATGTAGATAACTTCTCCACCTGAGGTTTCTGTAGCTGAGTCACAGGCTGTGACTCAGAATATTACCTATAGTGCTTGAGAAGAAACTAAAGGTCCCTGACTATGCTTAATGACTACATTATTATTAGTATTATTTGGGCTTCTTCGACTGTTTTCCTTTGTTATCACATGTTCTCCTTTTTCTGATTGCACACATTCTTTGTCTAAAGTTTTCCAAGACAAAAGGCAGGCAGAGGACACGGTGGGGGGTGGCGAGGCCATAGCTCTGTTTCAGGACACTGCCCTGTATGAGGACTAGACCTCCAGCACTCTCATAAATGTCTCCATCAGCTGAGACATCCATAACCTCCCTGGAGGGGTCTTGTCCCTTTATTTGGAGCAAAACTTTCATACATTCTCACTTTTCTCCTGACAAATTCTATAAAGGCAGTTGAATTGAGAAGTGTTGGATCAGCCTCTTATCTAACTGCTCAGCCAAGACCACTCAGTCCCCAACAACGGAGGAACCTCAGCATCTTTCAGCCAAGCCCTGGGTATTTCTCCATTTTTTCAGTTGAGCTCTCCACCCACCCTATACTTTTCCACTGGGTGGGTATTCCCTGGCATCTTTCAGGCAGCCCCCCACCCAGTATCTTTCACCTGGGGGTGGATTTCTCAGTTTCTTTCAGTCGAGCCCCACTCAGTCTCTAGACCATGACTGGGTATGCCCTGGATATTTCACCTTCCACCCCCAGCATCTTTCCAGTTGGGAAGGGGCAGGTAAACTGCACCTCTGCCACATAAAGCTTAGAATCACAATCAATACGGAGATTTGTGAGCCAGGAGAGACTCACCCAAATTCCTCTGCACTCTGCATGGAGGAAGATGGATGGGTGCAAGGGGTGCCGCTGATCCCAAAGCTCCAGGCCCTCGTGGAGCTCAGGTGAAGGAAGGAAGTCCACTCTGGGTTGCTTTGTCGGTTGCCATCACTGTGGAGTAAAAAAGACACACGATGTGAGAGTGGTGAGTTTTATTTGGGGCAAAATGAGGACTGCAGCCCAGGAGGCAGCCCCTCAGATGGCTCTGGGAGACTGCTCCAAAGAGGCAGTAGGGGAAGGTTAATAGATAAGATTTTGGTGAAAGGGGAGTTCAGTACAATTAAGTACTCATTTCACAGGAGGTTTTCTGCTACTCAAGAGGACCTGATGTCATCATGAAGGGATGTAGTGCTGTTAGATATGAGAAGAAGCAAGGATTTGTTTTTGTTGTTTAGTTGCTCAGTCGTGTCTGACTCTTTGGGACCCCATGGACTGCAGCGCAACAGGCTTCCCTGTCCATCACTGTCTCCTGGAGTTTGCTCAAACTCGTTTCCACTGAATCGGTGCTGGCATCCAACCATCTCATCCTCTGCTGTTCCCTTCTTCTCTTGCCTTCAATCTTTCCTAGCGTCAGCCTCTTTTCCAATGAGTCACCTCTTCACATCCGGCGGCCAAAGTTTGGAGCTTCAGCATCAGTCCTTCCCATGTATATTCAGGGCTGATTTCCTTTAGGATTGATCTCCTTGCTGTCTAAGGGACTCTCAAGCATCTTCTCCAACACCACAGTTCAAAAATCTCAATTCTTTAGCGCTCACCCTTCTTTATAGTGCAGCTCTCACATCCATAAATGACTACTGGAAATACCATAGCTTGGAGCATACAGACTTTTCTTGGCACAGTGATCTCTGCTTTTGAATATGCTGTCTAGGTTTGTCACCATCCGCAGTGATTTTGGAGCCCAAGAAAATAAAGTCTGTCATTATTTTCATTTTTCCCCCTCTATTTTCCATGAAGTGATGGGACTGGACGTCAGTTTATTAGTTTTCTGATTGTTCAGTTTTAAGCCAGCATTTCTACTCTTGAATTTCACCTTCATCAAGACACTCTTTAGTTCCTCTTCACTTTCTGCCATAAGGGTGGTATCATCTGCATGTATGATGTTATTGATATTTCTCCCAGCAATCTTGATTCCAGTTTGAGCTTCATCCAGTCAGGCTGTTCACATGATGTATTCTGCATAGAGGCTAAATAAACAAGGTGACAATATACAGCCTTGACATATTCCTTTTCCAATTTGGAACCAGTTCCACACCATTTGTAACTGTTGCTTCTTGACCTGCACACCGGTTTCTCATGAGGCAGGTAAGATAGTCTGGTATTCCCCTCTCTTTAAGAATTTCCCACAGTTTTTTGTAATCCACTCAGTCAACGGCGTTAGCATAGTCAATGAAGCAGAAGTAGATGTTTTTCTGTATTCCCTTGCTTTTTCTATGAGCCAGCAGATGTTGGCAATTTGTTCTCTGATTCCTCTGCCTTTTCGAAATCCAGTTTCTCGGTTCACATATTGTTAAAGCCTAGCTTGAAGGATTTTGAGCATTACCTTGCTAGCATGTGAAATAAATGTGGTAGTTTGAATATTCTTTGGCTTTGCCCTTCTTTGGGATTAGAATGAAAACTGACTTTTTCCAGTCCTGTGGTCACTGCTGATTTGCTGGCATACTGAGTGCAGTACTTTAACAGCATCATCTTTTAGGATTTTAAATAGCTCAGCTGGAACTCTATCACCTCCACTAGCTTTGTTCATAGTAATGCTTCCTAATCCTGCTTGATGTCACACTCCAGGATATCTGCAGTCACTATCTGCAGTGATTTTGGAGCCCAAGAAAATAGTCTCTCACTGTTTCCATTGTTTCCCCATCTATTTGTCATCAAGATGGGACTGGATACCATGATCTTAATTTTTTGAATGTTGAGTTTTAAACCAACTTTTCCACTCTCTTTTCCTCCTTCATCAAAAGTCTCTTTAGTTCCTCTTCACTTTCTGCCATTAGGTGGTGTCATCTGCATATCTGAGGTTATTGATATTTCTCCCAGCAATCTTGATTCCAGCTTGATCCTCATAAGCCTGGAATTTTGCATGATGTACTTTGCATAAAAGTTAAATAGCAGGTGACAATATTGATGTACTCCTTTCCCAATTTGGAGCCAGTCTGTTGTTCCATGTCCAGTTCCAGGTGTTGCTTCTTGACTTGCATACAGGTTTCTCAGGAGGCAGGTGAGGTGGTTTGGTACTTCCGTCTCTTTAATAACTTTCCAAAGTTTGTTGTAAACCACTCAGTCAAAGGTTTTAGCACAGTCAATGAAGCAGATGTTTTTCTGGAATTCTCTCCCTTTTTCTATGATCCAACAGATGTTGGCAATTTGATCTCTGGTTCCCCTGCCTTTACTAAATCTAGCTTGTACATCTTGAAATTCTCAGTTCACATACTGTTGAAGCCTCTCTTGAAGGATTTTGAGCATTACCTTGCTAGCATGTGAACTGAGTGCAATTGTGCGGTAATTTAAACATTCTTTGGCATACCAAAGAATTGGATTGGAATGAAAACAGTTTTTTTGGGATTGGAATGAAAACTGACTTTTTCCAGTCCTGTGGTCACTGCTGATTTTTTCAATGTTGCTGGCATACTGAGTGCAGCACTTTAGCAGCAGCATCTTTTAGGATTTGAAACAGCTCAGCTGGAATTCCATCACCTCCACTAGCTTTGTTCGTAGTAATGCTTCCTAAGGCCCACTTGACTTCACACTCCAGGATGTCTGGCTCTAGGTGAGTGATTACACCATTGTGGTTATCCAGGTCATTAAGACCTGATTTGTATAGTTCTTCTGTGTATTCTTAATACTGCCTCTAAATATCTTCTGCTGCTTTTAGGTTCATACCGTTTCTGTCCTTTATTATACCCATCTTTGCATGAAATGTTCCCTTGGTATCTCTGATTTTCTCGAAGAGATCTCTAGTCTTTCCCATTCTGTTGTTTTCCTCTATTTCTTTGCATTGTTCATGTAAGAGAGCTTTACCTCTCCTTGCTTTTCTCTGAAACTCTGCATCCAGACGGTATATCTTTCCTTTTCTCCTTTGCGTTTCACTTCTTTCCTCAGCTATTTGTAAGGCCTCCTCAGACAACCATTTTGCGTTTTTGCACTTCTTTGGCTTGGGGATGGTTGTGATCACCACCTCCTGTCCAATGTTACGAACCTCCGTCCATAGTTCTTCTGGCACTTGTCTGTCAGATCTAACCCCTTGAATCTATTTGTCACTTTACTATATAATTGTAGCTGATTTGATTTAGGTCATACCTGAATGGCCTAGTGGTTTCCCCTACTTTCTTCAATTTAAGTCTGAAGTTTTCAATAAGGAGTTCTTGATCTGAAGTGAAGTGAAGTTGCTCAGTCGTGTCCGACTCTTTGCAACCCCTTGGACTGTAGCCTAACAGGCTCCTGTCAACTCCTGGTCTTATTTTTGCTGACTGTATATTGCGTCTCCTCCTTTGGCTGCAAAGAATCTAATCAATCTGATTTCACTATTGACCATCTGGTGAGTCCCTGTGAAGTCGTCTCTTGTGTTGTTGGAAGAGGGTGTTTGCTGTGACCAGTGTGTTCTCTTGGCAATATTCTTTTAGCCTTGGCCCTGCTTCATTCTGTACTCCAAGGCCAAACTTGCCTGTTACTCCAGGTATCTCTTGACTTCCTTCTTTTGCATTCTAGTTCCCTATGATGCAAAGGACATCTTTTTTGGTGTTTGTTCTAGAAAGTCTTTAGGCCTTCATATAATTGTTCAACTGAAGTCTGTTGGGGCACAGACTTCAGTTACTGTGATATTGAATGACTTGCCTTGGATACGAACCAGATCATTCTGTTGTTTTTAAGATTGCACCCAAGTGTTGCATTTCGGGCTCTCGTAGACTATGAGGGCTATCCTGTTTCTTCTAAGGGATTTTTGCCAAAGGTAGTAGATGTAATGGCTATCTGAATTAAATTAGCCCATTCCCATCCTTTTTAGTTCAGTGATTCCTAAAATGTCAGTGTTCACTCTTGCTATCTCCTGTTCTCACCACTTCCAATTTACACTGATTTATGGACCTAACATTCCAGGTAACTACCCAATATTGTTCTTTACAGAGTTGGACTTTGCTCGCCACCAGAGACATCCATTCGTAGGCAGCCAGTTCTGCTTTGGCTCAGCATCCTCATTCCTTCTGGAGCAATTTCTCCGCTCTTCTCCAGTAGCATATTGAACACCTACCGACCTGGGGGTCTCTTTCACTGTCATAGCCTTTTGCCTTTTCATGAGGTTCTCAAGGCAAGAATGCTGAAGGGGTTTTCCATTCCCTTCTTCAGTGGACCACGTTTTGTGAGAACTCTCCCACCCTGATCCATTGACCTTGGGTGGCCCTCCGTGGCATGGCTCAGAGTTTCATTAAATTACACAGAGCTGTGATCCGTGTGATCATCTCTGGCAAAGATGGCAGAGTAGAAGGACGAGTGGTCATCTTTTCTCGTGAGGGTTTGGGAGTCTCTAGTGGAGGCTCCAGTAGACAGTGTCCCGCCATGGGGTCAAAGACCCTGACAGCAGCTGTCCTGGGGGGCACAGCCTGCCGGCGTAAGTCCTTTTGGAGGCGGCTGCCATGACTCAAGTAAGAGTGATGGTCTGAAAAGGTGCGTGGTGTGCTGATCAGCAGAGCTCCTCTTCCGTGAAGAGTGGGTAGAGATGAGAAACTCGTGGGGCACCCCTGCCTTTGGGGGCCTGCTTTCTGTCACTGAAGCTGCCGCTAAGTGACTGAAGCTTTCCAAGGATTCATGTATGGCTTCCCCTTGGTGGACAGGCAGAAGTCCTAACGTTCACCAAAACACTTTAGTTACTTTTAAAATGTGCCCTAATCGCATAGACACTGTGCAGAGAGTCTGATCAGATGACTTTCCCTGTGGAGGGCATTCTCCATGGAAGTGGGCTTCTCTCGGGGGAAGAGAGGGGGGAACCAAGCCGAAACGAGAGGAGGAGATCCCCAGCCTCCCAGGGACAACAGCGCATTTTGGATTTCTTCTTTTTGGCTTAAAGGTGGCAAAACAGTGGGACATGGCTCACGCAGGCAGGCTGGCTTTGGCCCAGGACAGGCCATGACCCTGTGGCATCCCGTGAGGCTGAGTGATTTGTCAGAAATTTAGAGCAATGGAATAACCGGACAGAATCTCATTTACTTGGCTGCTTCCTTACAAATGGGAAAGCCACATCGTCTCCTTTGGTCAGTTCTAGTTTCCCTAGGAAGGGTTATCAGATGTTGTTATTGTTATTATTGGCTTAAAACAATGGAAATTGTCTCACAGTTCTGCAGTCTGGAAGTGTGAAATCAAGGTGTGGGTAGGCCATGCTCCCTCTGAAACCTGGAGTGGCATCCTCTCTGGCCTCTTCCTCGTGTCTAGGGGGTGGCTGCTAGTCATCTCTGATGTTCCTTGCATTGCATAAATCCAATCCTTCTGTTGTTCTAAGCCGCCCACTGTGTGATACCTTGTCATAGCAGCCCTAGGAAACCAGCACAGCCCCTGAGGGCAGTGGGAAGCGAGGAAAGGACGTTCAGAAGTGGAGGGACTGGTTCTCTGATCTGGAAATTGTTAAAGAGCTACGAGGTGGGACTTAGTACATCCACAGATTGCAGTATGATTACGACCCTAGCACTAGTGAATGCCTCCATCGTGTCGGGAAGATCCCCTGGAGGAGGGCATCACAACCCATTTCAGTAGTCTTGCCTGGAGAACCTTCACATGGACAGAGGAGCCTGGCAGGCTAAAGTCCATGGGATCACAAAGAGTAGGATGAGACTGAGTAGCTAAACAGGAACAACAACAACATTGACATTTATCACACAGTATTGTCTGTCATCTTTCCGCTCCACATTTGATTTCTGGGTCTTCCTTATCTACTGGTTGCAAGTTTGTGCTCCCTAAACCATGTCTCCCAATTCCCACCCCCTCCCCCAGCCCCTGGTAACCACCATTCTACTCTGTTATTATAAGTTTAGATTTTAAGATTCCACACATAAATGAGATCATACAATACTCTGGCCACCTGATGCAAAGAGCGGACTCATTGGAAAAGACCCCGATGCTTGGGAAGATTGAAGGCAGGAGGAGATGGGGATGACAGAGGATGAAATGGTTGGGATGGCATTACTGACTTGATGGACATGGGTTTGGGTAGACTCCAGCAGTTGGTGATGGACAGGGAGGCCTGGTGTGCTGTGGTTCATGGGGTCACAAAGAGTCGGACATGACTGAGTGACTGAACTGATAGAGTATTTGTCTTTCTCTGTCTGACTTAGCTCACATAGCAAGCATCATCCCTTCACTGGCCATCCAGGTTGTGGCAAATGGTAGAATATTCTCCTTTCTCTTGAGCAAACAATATTCCATTGTATATATACATCACATGCTCCTTATCCATTCAACCTCTCTGACTCTGATTTTCCTGGGGCAAAAATTCTCCTTGATCTTACTAAGAAGAGAAGTTTCTGCAGTTTCCAACTCTTAAAATGAAATCTCTTTCCTTCCTCTCCTCTGAATCCCCTTGCTCACCCTTCCCATGGTTGCCTTTACTTTTACTGTCCTGTCTTCCTTTCCTTAATTGTCAGTCCTTACTCAGTTAAAAGACTAAAGAATTCGATGGAGCTGGTCCCTGACCCTGGTCCCATGCAGCCTTGCAAGAGAGGAGGGGCTGGAGATGAGACAGGAAGGATCAGGCATAGCGGTGACCGCTGGAGCCATCTGAATCCCCAGGGTCCCTGCTTGGGTAGCTACTGATTCAGTTTATAACTGTCACTTAGGACGAATGCAGCTCTGGTGATGAACATGTTTTGAAGGG
Organism: Antilocapra americana; assembly: GCA_007570785.1. Lineage (NCBI taxonomy): Eukaryota > Metazoa > Chordata > Mammalia > Artiodactyla > Antilocapridae > Antilocapra > Antilocapra americana. The sequence goes on along the minus strand of ML660774.1, from coordinate 5,905,686 downwards.
GATGATTGACTTGTTACTTAAAAATAAAACTAGATTCCAGCAGAGAAGAAGAGAAAGATGTCAGAATAATTTAGCCGGGTGGTGAAGGAAAATCACAAGACACACAACTTAGCAGCATCTCCAATTATCATCAGAAAGGAGAATCAACAGGTCCTTGTTCAGAATTTTCAGACAGAGCTGACTTGGGCTTTCGGACTCTCCTTGGGTTCCTGAGATCCTTGTGAAAAGATCTGCCAAAATCAGATTTACCTCATTCACTGGGGGCAGGGGTGAGGTGGAGTAGGGGAATAATGTTCTCCACCTTTTCCAAAATTAAAAATACAACATGATTCCTCTGTGGCACTTCCCTCACCTGAGATATTAGTGTAGGTTATTCTGTCCCACTTCTCTACCCCATAACAAAGTCTTTTCGAGGAAGAGCTGAAATGCAAAGTCATCTGAAACAAGATAAACATTTCTAATTTGGACTTGTCCTCTAGAGGTGATCTTTCAGAAGGCTCCAGGGCCTTTGATAAATTAGCTCTCTGGTTCTAATTCCAGGACTGATTGGAAGGGAGATTGAGAAAAAGTGTTGAGAGAAGAGGAATTTGGAGAAATCTTTCTTTGTCAAGGCCAAGACTGCCAGCCTTTCTGAGTGAGGAGCTGGCTTGCTCAGCCTGCCTTCTGGGGGTGCGTCCCGGGTGGAGGCCAAGGGGGCAGGGGCCCCTCCTTGGAAAGCATGGTGTGTTCAAGTCCCATGACCCTGGGGTCATTTCCATTTGACCCCTTCTGTGTAAACCTTAGCTACGTCTTTATAAAATGAGAATAATCATAGCATCTGGTTCCCTGGTGACTCAGTGGTAAAGAACCTGCTTGACAATGCAGGAGATGTAGGTTTGATCCCTGGGTTGGGAAGATCCCCTAGAGAGGGAAATGGCAACCTACTCCAGTATTCTTGCCAAGGAAATCCCATGGACCGAGGAACCTGGCAGGCTACAGTCCATGGGGTCGAATGGACTTAGTCAGATATGACTAAGCAACTAAACAACAGCACAACAATCATAGCGTCTACTTCACAGGCTTATAAATACTTAAAAAAAAATTTCACAGAAAGCATTTGGCTCAGTGCATGGACAGAGGGGACCCAGTGGACAGAGGACAGTCCATAGGGTCACAAAGAGGCTGATAAGACCGAGCACACGGGCGCAGAGCCTGCAAGGTATAAACTTTTAATGAAGAGCGTCCAGTAGGTCTATTGAGGCCCCTTGCAGAGGCCCCAGGACCCACAGAGTCTTACAGGGTCAGGTGACCCTCAGCCCAGACTGCTGGCCATCCAAGGCGTGCCAGCTCCCGCAACTCTGCGTGTGCCTGCACCGCGGAAGAGCCCAAGGAGACCATGACTGGAGGTGGGCAGAGCCCTGGGAAAGGGAGCGTCTGTATCCCTTGGTCGTGGATGGAACCTGAGTCTGGCTTTGCGGTTCCTCTGTTGCCGGACGTTTCGGCCTCGGCGAGTAGCTCAGCTCACCCCCGTGAGCATAGGGGCGACAGGGCTCTGGAGGACCCCTCTTTTTGCGGGCCCACAGAGGGGATGCTCCCTGCCTGGAGGCTGAGGCGCTGCGGGGCCTGCTCGATGCGCTGGGGTGCGCTGGGGGCCGCCCCCCGCGCAGTGGTCATCAGGCCGCCCGGGCTTCTCCCCCAGCGCGCTGTATCTGTCTTCACTGAAGCATGCTCTCAGTAATTTCACTGTGGGGTTTTCCATTAAAAAGTTTGATTAATTCCATAAATATTAAAATCAGACAGATAATTAGAATCCAGGTACTCACTGTTACACGAAAGCGGTCAAGTCGGCACTAAATTATTATTATTATTAATAAGCGCTCGCGCAGCCCTGGTAATAAGTGCCGAGGAAAAGAAGGGCCCACGACCGCCGTTATTAACCCCATTCCCCGCAGGACGGTCTGAAGCGGGGGCTGGGAGCCGCTCTGCGGCCGCGCGGGGAGGAGGGGGCCGGGGGGCGCCGTCCTCCACCCGTGGGCCGCGGACTCCTCTGCTCACCGTTCTAGTAGTTTCCGAGTCTTCTGTCCCCGGAGACAGGGTCTCTCCCTCTCTGCTGACCCAGTCCCCTGATACCGAGGCTGTCGGTTAGCGCTCCCTCTGCTCCTGAACTCATGGGATGCTGGCGGTGATGCAGAAAGAGGCGCAGGACCTGCTTGAGCACCGAAGCGAAACAATGGGTGTGTCCGGGCTTCTGTGTCCATCCCGAGGACGAGTCTGAACTATGAGTCATTAAGGTAGAAGGAGAAGGCGGGGGCCGCTGCCGGCACGGTCTTAGGTTCCAGTCGTCCTTGTGTCACTAATCATTTGATGGGGTGAATTCCCCTGGTGGGGACCTTACAGAATGAAAAAAAAAAAAAAACAAAAACCCTGTTCTTGTTTTTAATCAGAGGAATAAGTCAACAAGTCAAGCATTCAGAACCTCTTTTTTTTTTTTTTAAGGCTTCTTAGCAGCTGATTGAGGAAATGGCCACCTGGGTCTCAGGCGGGACTGTTTCGCTCCCTGCTGGATGGGGCATCTTAGGACACACTCTGAGAGTGGTCTTCAGCGCCGAGTGGGTGTCACCACACTGAAGTGATGCGCCCAAGTTTAACAGAGATTTGTGACCTTTTTTAGAGGGCTAGGTACCCTGTGGAGTAGCTGGATGAGGAGCAGGAGAAGGGCAGAAACTTGACAGAGTTGGCGCGCAGTGCAGGCGGTAGTGGGCAGCCAGGATAACCCGGCCACTTATGGAAGGAGGGGCCTTATTTCTCAAGGACCCAGGAAGCCAAACGAGGACCAGAGGTTTGAAGTCACAAGTACTGGGGCTTCCCTGGTGGTCTACTGGTTGGGATGCTGGGCTTCCAGGGCAGGGAGCCTGGATTTAATCTCTGGCTGCACAGTGCACCCCCAACGTGTAAATAAATAAAACAAATTTTAATAAAATTAAAAAATAGGAGTCACAAATATTTGGGGGGCCAATACAAGCCAGGTGTTCCTATCCAGTGGAACTGCCCAGCAGTGGACTAGGAGACCCATTGGGGTGGAGAGTTCCTTGTCACTGGGGCATCCAAACAGGGACCACCCTGGCTGGGATGAGGAGAGGGGATCTCTGCATCTAAGGAGGTCTCTTGCAGCGTAATGCAGCTGGAGTCCCATCAGCTGGCTCTGTCTTCAGAAGAGGTCTCCTTGAACCTTGGACCAAGAGCACCAGTTTCTGATCGCAGGCACAGGGCACAGAGAACGTTCGCAGCCATCCTGGGTTTCTATTTCCTGGTAAACTAGGCAAGTCAGACGAGACAGAAGATCAGAAACCTCACCTCTCTTTCTCCTTCGCACCCCCTTCTCTTCCCTCCTTCCTTCATTTTATTTCTTATTTCAATGAACAAACTGCTCTAAAAGAACAGATATCTGACTCCGAAAAGGGAGGCTCTTTTACACATGGGTTTCAATCTCTCCAAGGAAAGAATTTTCAAGATTGAATATTCAGAGAATTTGGCTTTGGGGAAAGAGGGTGGGGCAATTTGAGGGTCTGAACTGAGCGAGCGGATTTGTAAGGAGGAAAAATGAAGTTCTCTTTCACGTCAGTGGTTAAGGATTTAAAAATCCCCGGCTTTGGAACTCAGATCTGGCACGTGGAGCATGACAGCCCGGGCCAGGCTGAGTTTTCAGTAGTGTTACTTCTTTGCCATCAACCCTGAAGGATTCAGGTGCTTTGAGAGCTGCAGGTGTGGCACTAAAGTCATTGTCTAGGACAGAACCCTGAGCCATTAGCATGTTATTTTCCCCAAGTCAGAAAATTTGGGTGTCCTTGGTGTTTTTCTTGTTCAGTTTCTCAGGCATGTCCAACTCTTTCAACCCCATGAACAGCAGCATGCCAGGCTTCAGTGCCCTTCACTCTCTCCCAGAGACTACTCAAACTCTTGTCCATTGAGTCGGTGATGCCATCCAGCCATCTCATCCTCCGTCATCCCCTTCTCCTCCCTCCCTCAATCTTTCCAAGCATCACCATCTTTTCCAGTAAGTCGGCTCTTCCCATCAGGTGGCCAAAGTATTGGAGCATCAGCATCAGCCCTTCCAATGAATATACAGGATTGATTTCCTTTGGGATTGACTGGTGGAGAAGGAAAGGGCGACCCACTCCAATGTTCTTGCCTGGAGAATCCCGTGGACAGAGGAGCCTCGTGGGCTGCTGTCCTTGGGGTCTCACAGAGTCGGACACGTCTGAAGTGACTTAGCTTGCATGCATGCATGCATTGGAGAAGGAAATGGCAACCCACTCCAGTATTCTTGCCTGGAGAATCCTAGGGATGGAGGAGCCTGGTGGGCTGCCATCTATGGGGTTGCACAGAGTCGGACATGTTGCAGCAACTTAGCAGAAGCAGCAGCAGCAGGAGGATTGACTGGTTTGATCTCCTTGCCATTCAAGGGACTCTCAAGAGTCTTCTCTAGCACCAGAGTTTGAAAGCATCAATTCTTCAGTGCTCAATCTTCTTTATGGTCCAACTCTCACATCTTGTATATGACTACTGGAAAAACCGTAGCTTTGACTTGGTCAGCAAGGTGGTGGCCTGGCTTTTTAATATACTGTCTAGGTTTGTCATAGCTTTCATGGCTGCAGTCACCATTTTCAGTGATTTTGCGGCCCCCCAAAATTGTTTATCATTGCTTTCACATTTCTCCTATTTGCATGAATTGATGGGACCAGATGCCATGATCTTAGTTTTTTGAATATTGAGTTTTAAGCCAGTTTCTTCTCCTTCACCTTCATCAAGAGGCTCTTTAGTTCCTCTTTGCTTTCTGCCATAAAGGTGGTGTCATCTGCATATCTAAGGTTATGAATTTCTCCCAGCAATCTTGATTCCAGATCAGCTTCATCCAGTCAGGCATTTTGCAGGATGTGCTCTGCATATAAGTTAAATATGCAGGGTGACAATGTACAGCTTTGATGTACTCCTTTCTCAATTTGGAACCAGTCTGTTGTTCCATGTCTGGATCTAAGTGTTGCTTCTTGACCTGCATACAGGTTTCTCAGGAGGCAAGTAAGGTCATCTTGTATTCCCATCTCTTGAAGAATTTTCCACAGTTTGTTGTGATCCACATAGTCAAAGCCTTTAGTGTAGTCAATGAAGCAGAAGTAGATGTTTTTCTGGAATTCCCTTGCTTTTCCTATGATCCAACAGATGTTGGCAATTTGATCTCTGTCTGGTTCCTCTGCCTTTTCTAAATCCAGCTTGTACACCTGCAGGTTCTCAGTTCACATACTGTTGAAGCTGACCTTGAAAGATTTTGAGCATTACCTTTCTAGCAAGTGAAATGAGTACAATTGTGTCGTAGTTTGAACATTCTTTGTCATTGCTCTTTGTTGGGATTGGAATGAAAACTGACCTTTTCCAGTCCTGTGTGGCCACTGCTGAGTTTTCCCAGTTTGCTGGCATGTTGAGTGCAGCACTTTAACAGCATCGCCTTTTAGAATTTGAAATAGTTCAGCTGGAATTCTGTCACCTCTGCTAGCTTTGTTTGTTGTAATGACTCTTGAGGCCATTTGAGTTCGCACTCCAGGATGTCTGCCTCTAGGTGCACAAGCACGCTCTCGTGGTTATCAGGGTCATTGTGACGTTTTCTGTGTAGTTCTTCTGTGTATTCCTGCCACCTCTTCTTAATATCTTCTGCTTCTGTTAGATCCATAACATTTCTGTGCTTTATTGTGCACATCTTTGCAGGACAGATTCCCTTGGTATCTCTAATTTTCTTGAAGAAACCTCTAGTCTTGCCCATTCTGTTGTTTTCCTCTATTTCTTTTCATTGTTCACTCAAGCAGGCTTTCTTATCTCTCCCTGCTGTTCTTTGGAACTCTGCATTTAGATGGTATATCTTTCCTTTTTTCCTTTGCCTTTTGCTTCTCTTCTTTTCTCAGCTATTTGAGGGCCTCCTCAGACAGCTCTTTACTTTTTGCATTTGTGGTTCTCACGGATGGTTTTGATCACTGCCTCCTGTCCAGCGTTATGGACCTCCATCCATAGTTCTTCTGGCACTCTATCAGATCTACTTCCTTGAATCTATTTGTTACTCCCACTGTATAGTCAGAAGGGATTTGACTTAGGTCATACTTGAATGGCCTAAATCCCTACTTTCTTCCATCGAAGCCTGAATTTTGCAATAAGGAGTTCATAATCTGAGACACAGTCAGCTCCCAGTCTTGTTTTTGCCGACTAAGACCTTGGTGTGTACCCAGCCCCAGTATCTTCACCTGTAAATCGGAACTTATAAGAATACATCCTTTAGAGGGCTGTTATGCGTATTAAGCAAGGTAGGGAGAATACAGTGCTTTAATACAAGATGTGTCCCAGAAATAAACTCAGAGGACTTCATGCTGACTGCGATCTTGTGTCCAGGGAGGTCATTTTAGGAGTTCTGTTAACCGCCACTAGGGGGAGCGCTGGCCCAGTTTCTGCCTTCGGGTCCCGGCAGGGTGGGGTGGCCGGGTGGGCACGTGGTCCTCCCACAGAATGAATGAGAATGAAAAGGCCCGCGGGAGGAGAGGGTGGTGGTGGTGGATGGGATGCCCTGGAGATCCCAGCCACTTGCAGACCCAGCTGGCAGTGACTGAGGGACTCATTTTGCAGCTTGTGGGCGAACAGCAGCCCCACAGAGGAAGCCTCATCTCTGCAGATGGGATTCCTCTGGGCTTTCTAAGCCTCTTCTGCCTTGTTCCTCACACCTGAACAAGTAAGGTGCTCACAGTGGACACCTAGAGAGAGCAGGATGTTGCAGTCGCCTCAGTCTACAGGTTTGATTTGAAACGCGGGTTTCCTATGAAATATCTTTTGGGGTGATGGCATTTTGCAAGCTTTTGGCAGGAGGTACTCTGTTCTCTGGTGGATGATGCCAAATGTTAGAATTTGTCAACACAGTGAATGCTCCAGGCATTTACCTCTGCCGTCCTGAAACCCGATTTCCTGCTCTCAGCTCTGTGATGCTGGGGCTGGGACTTGGCAAGGGCCATTTCTGCTTTGCAGGCTGACTCCTGTTGTTTCAGCCGAAAGGGTCAAGTTGGAGCAGGAGAGAAGAAAGAGATGAGAGAGAGGACTTCCTGTTCCTTGTTTGTTGACTGTTCCTGTCATTGCTCCTCTTCCTGTCCTGGTGGCAGCTGCTGGCTTCTGTCTCTATGCCCAGAACCAGCCTCATAGCACTTTCTCAGAGGTACCAGCCAGCAGCATCAGAGGGCAGCTCCGAGGGCTGTGTCCCAGCTCTGTGGGGGAAGGCCCTCTTCCGAGATTCTAGCTTTAAATTCACTCAGCGCTTCCCACTGTCCTCCTTGCACTTGGAGTAGTATCTGTTTTCTGTTGTAATCATTTGTTGTATGTTGATGTCCCATGCTTTGTTGCTAAGTTGATTCAGTCATGTCTGACTCTTTGTGACCCCATGGACTGTAGCCCACCAGGCTCCTCTGTCCATGGAATTCTCCAGGCAAGAATATTGGAGTGGGTTGCCATGCCCTCCTCCATGGGATCTTCCTGATCCAGGGATACAACCCACTTCTCTTAAGTCTCCTGCATTGGCAGGAAGATGCTTTATCACTAGCACCCTGGGAAGTACCCTCCCCACCTCGATTTTTTTCTCTTTCAGCTTTCCATTCCCTATGTGACCAATTCCCTCTGTTGGAATAACTGTTCCATGGGAGCTGCTGTGGCTTTGACTCTTGTGCATGGAAGTGGTTGACACCAGGGCTACCTGTCTGAAGGTCAGGAGGAGGTGTTGGGCATGTGGAAGATTACAAAAGTGATGAGTGGACAGAACACAGGAGGTTCTGTGGGGAGTGAAGTGCCCACAGACCGGCTCTGTTTAGTTTTATGATTCTGTCCAGAGGTAGAGGATGAGTAAGTGGTGCAAATGCCCTAATCGGAATGCCAGGACCAGTTTTAAAGATGGCACAACTCCTATTTCCCAAAAATATTCATTATTTTTCACATGAAGAAAAAGATGAAAATAAGTAAAAGAAAGAAGAGGAAGAGATGGTAGTGCATCCTTACAAACCCTCTTTCTTTTCTTTCTTCTCAATATCAGTATCAATTCAGTCGCTTAGCTGGGTCTGACTCTTTGTGACCCCATGGGCTTCAGCATGTCAGGCCTCCCTGTCCATCGCCAACACCCAGAGCCTACTCAAACTCATGTCCATTGAGTTGGTGACGCCATCCAACCATCTCATCCTCTGTTGTCACCTTTTCCTCCTGCCTTCAATCTTTCCCAGCATCAGGGTCTTTCCCAAAGAGTCAGTTTTCACATCAGGTGGGCAAAGTATTGGAGTTTCAGTTTCAGCATCAGTCTTTCTAATGAATATTCAGGACTGATTTCCTTTAGAATGGACTGGTTGGATCTCCTTGCTGTCCAAGAGTCTTATCCAACACCACAGTTCAGAAGCATCAGTTCTTTGGCACTCAGCTTTCTTTATAGTCCAACTCTCTCATCCATACATGAATATTTGAAAAACCATAGCTTTGACTAGACGGACCTTTATTGGCAAAGCAATGTCTCTGCTTTTTAATAAGCTATCTAGGTTGGTCATAACTTTTCTTCCAAGGAGCCTCTTTTAATTTCATGCCTGCAATCACCACCTGCAGTGATTTTGGAGCCCCTCAAAATAAAGTCTGTCACTGTTTCCCCATCTATTTGCCATGAAGATTTTGGGATACTTCCTGGCTCAAGATCCCTTTAAGAGAAAGGGAGTTTTAAGAAAGGGAGAGAGGGACTTCCCCAGTGGTCCAGGGGTTAAGAATCTGCCTTCCAATGCAGAGAATGTGGGTTTGAATCCTCGGTCTAGGAACAAAGCCCTCAAAAAGCAACTATGAAGCCCTTGTGCCATAACAGAAAGTTATGTGAGCTGCAGCTAAGACCCAGTGCAACCAAATAGATAATAAAAAAGTTTTTTTTAAAGGGAGAGAAAGAAAAAGTAATTAGGGGTCATAGGCTCTGTGGAGGAGGCAGGTGGATGCTCGGGAGGGGAGTAGAGACAGAGGGCAACACGGAGGCTGTGAATTCCTGAGAGGCAGCAGGGAAAGAATGGCAAAAGTTGGAGGAGGTCTGGATGCTGGGGAGGAAGAATCTAAGAACAACTTGACTTTGAAATTTTGCTAGGGTGTTACACTCTCCTTCTGAATCTAATAGATTTTTTTTAATAAAGTTTTTAAGAAGTCCAGATGTGAACTAATTTCCATCACATATTTCCTGCCATGCCCCATCAGTATCCCTCCATGGCCAAGTGGCACCGGGGATGGCGCCTGCCTCCAGCCGTTCTGGGCTCTGCCCTGGGTGCTGGGCAGCCCGTCTGCTTAGACAGTGTCACTGAGGACCGTGGACTGGTTTTGGCAGCTGCACAGATGGTCCTCCCTTAAATGACACTTACTTGCTTCCTGTTCAGGGACATCCCGAAAAGGAAGCCAAGAAAGGAGAGCTAGTAGCTTTTAGTGTTAATCCTGGGGGACCCTGTGCTCAAGAGCGGGGAGGTCAGGGCCTCGTGGGTCTCGAGACGGGAGGGATCTTCTGGACTGAGCGCCCTTCAGCAGGGCCCAGAAATGCTCTATGTGTCGTGGAAAAGCCATGCTAATTGCCGTCATTTGGGCAAATTGATTACTACTTAGGCCGAAGTGCCAACCTCACAGTCATGATTCTGCCTGTCATTATACATGTGTCAGATGAAGTTGACTGCAAGGCTTTATTTGATGACAACGATAAATTCTCCTCTATCTCGGGCTTTGTAAACTCAGCCTTCAGTCACACGTTGCTCTCGTGGCTTGTCCTGGACGCCCGGGGAGGGACCCGTGCAGAGGCTCGCTGAGTGACAGACCCGGAGCCGTCCCTCCCCCTCACTTTCCCTCTATTTGCCTTGTGACCAGGCTTCTTCCTGGGCACCTGTGATTTGGCATCTCCTTGACCTCAGGCAATGCCATAGCTTCCCAGGTGGTGCTAGTGGTAAAGAACCCACCTGCCAATGCAGGAGACATAAGAGACTCACGTTCCATCCCTGGGTCAGGAAGATCCCCTGGAGAAGGAAATGGCAACCCACTCCAGTGTTCTTACCTGGAGAATCCGCTGGACAGAGGAGCCTGGGGGGCTACAGTCCACGGGGCCGCAGAGAGTCAGGCACGACTGAAATGACTTAGCATGACATCAGGCGATGCCAGCCTCCTTTGTGACACCTGCTTCTCTTGGCCTGAGGAGGGGGAGCTTGGGGATCTCAAGGATCCTTCCATTACTTGTTTTGAATTATTAATTTTATTTTATTTAGTTATTTTTGGCTGTGCTGGGTCTTCATTAGCTGGAGAGAGCGGAGGGTACTCTCTAGCTATGGTTTGCGGGCTGCTCATTGTGGTGGCTTCTCTTGTTGTTGAGCACAGGTTTCACGTGGCCTGTGGGCCCAGTAATTGTGGTTCTGGGGCTCTAGAGTGTAGACTCTATAGTTGTGGCATGCGAGCTCACTTGCTCCATGGCTTGTGGGATCTTCCCGGACCAGGGATCAAACCCATGTCTTCTGCATTGGCAGGCGAATTCTTTACCACTGAGCCAACTGGGAAGCCCAAGAATACTTCCATTGCTTTTCAGGAGACCCCCAAAGTTGCTTCTGTCCTTTGCAGGGGTCTGTGTCTATATGTGTTGTGTTGTTGTTCAGTCCCTCAGTCGTGTCCAACTCTTTGCAACCCCACGGACTGCAGCACGCCAGGCCTCCCTGTCCATCACCAACTCCCAGAGCTTGTTCAAACTCATGCCCATTGAGTCAGTGATGCCATCCAATCATCTCATCCTCTGTTGTCTCCTTCTCCTTCTGTCTTCAATCGTTCCCAGCATCAGGGTGTTTTCTAATGAGTTGGCTCTTCACATCAGGTGGTCAAAGTATTGGAGCTTCAGCATCAGTCCTTCCAATGAATATTCAGGACTGATTTCCTTTAGGATGGACTGGTTGGATCTCCTTGCAGTCCAAGAGATTCTCAGGAGTACTCCCCAACACTGCAGTTCAAAAGCATCAATTCTTTGCTGCTTAGCTCTCTTTATGGTCCAACTCTCACATCCATACCTGACTACTAGGAAAATTGGACTATATGGACCTTTGTCAGTATAGTGATATCTTGCTTTTTAACATGCTGCCTAGGTTTGTTATAGCTTTCCTTCCAAGGGGCAAGTGTCTTTTAATTTCTTGGCTGCATTCACTGTCCATGGTGATTTTGGAGTCCCAAGAAAAAAAATCTGCCATTGTTTCCATTGTTTCCCCATCTATTTGCCATGAAGATGGCACTGGATGCCAGGATCTTCATTTTTTTGAATGTTGAGTTTTAAGCCAGCTTTTTCACTCTCCACTTTCACTTTCAACAAGAGGCTCTTTTGTTCCTCTTCACTTTCTGCCATAAGGGTGGCATCATCTGCATATCTGAGGTTATTGATATTTCTCCCACTGGTCTTGATTCCAGCTTTTGTTTTCCTCCAGCCCGGCATTTCACAGGATGTACTCTGCATAGAAGTTAAATAAGCAGGGTGACAATATACAGCCTTGACGTATATATACTCCTTTCCTTATTTTAAATCAGTCTGTTGTTCCATGTCTGGTTCTAAAAGTTGCTTCTTGACTTGCATACAAGTTTCTCAGGAGGCAGGTAAGCTGGTCTGGTATTCCATCTCTTGAAGAATTTTTCACAGTTTGTTGTGATCCACACAGTCAAAGGTTTTAGCGCAGTCAATGAAGCAGAAGTAGATGTTTTTCTGGAATTCCCTTACTTTTTCTATGATCCAAGGGATGTTGGTAATTTGATCTCTGCTTTCTGTGCCTTTTCTAAATCCAGTTTGTACATCCAGACATTCTCGGCTCATGTACTATTGAAGCCTGGCTTGGAGGATTTTGAACATTACCTTGCTGTTACGTGAAATGAGTGCAACTGTGTGGTTGTTTGAGCATTTGTTGAGACTGGAATGAAAACTGACCTTTTCCAGTTTTTGGCCACTGCTGAGTTTTCCAAATTTGCTGGCCTATTGAGTTCAGCACTTTAACAGCATCATCTTTTAGGATTTCAAATAGCTCAACTGGAATTCCATCACCTCCACTAGCTTTGTTTGTAGTGATGCTTCTAAGGCCCACTTGACTTCACACTCCAGGATGTCTGGCTCTAGGTGAGTTATCACACCATAGTGGTTATCCAGGTCATTAAGACCTGATTTGTATAGTTCTGTGTATTCTTGCCACCTCTTAATATCTTCGGCTTCTGTTAGGTCCATACCATTTTGTCCTTTATTGTGCCCATCTTTGCAGGAAATGTTCCCTTGGTATCTCTAACTTTCTTGAAGAGATCTCTAGTCTTTCCCATTCTATTGTTTTCCTCTATTTCTTTGTATTGTTCATGTAAGAAGGCTTTTTTTTTAATCTCTCCTTACTATTCTTTGGAATTCTGCATTCAGATGGGTATATCCTTCCTTTTCTCCTTAGCCTTTCACTTCTCTTCTTTTCTCAGCTGTTTGTAAGGTCTCCTCAGACAACCATTTTGCCTTTTTGCATTTCTTTTTCTTGGGGATGGTTTTGATCACTGCCTCCTGTACAGTGTTACAAACCTCCATCCATAGTTCTTCTGGCATTCTGTCAGATCTAATCCCTTGAATCCGTTTGTCACTTCTTCTGTATCATCGTAAGGGATTTGATTTAGTTCATACCAGAATGGCCTAGTGGTTTTCCCTGCTTACTTCCATTTAAGTCTGAATTTTGCAACAAGGAGTTTATGATCTTAGCCACAGCCAGCTCCAAGTCTTGATTTTGCTGACTGTATAGAGCTTCTCCATCTTCAGCTGCAAAGAATATAATCCGTCTGATTTCACTATTGACCATCTAGTGATGTCCATGTGTAGAGTCTTCTCTTGTGTTGTTGGAAGAGGGTGTTTGCTTTGACCAGTGTGTTCTCTTGGCAAAACTCTATTAGCCTTTGCCCTGCTTCATTTTGTTCTCCAAGGCCAAACTCGCCCGTTACTCCAGGCTCTTGACTTCCTACTTTTGCATCCAGTCCCCTATGATGTAAAGGACATCTTTTTTTTTTTTTGGTGTCATTGAGGAGGTCAAGCCTAACAGAGGGTCACCAAGAGAACACGCTGGTCATGGCAATATTGTTCTTTACTGCGTGGGACTTTCCTTTCACTACCAGACACATCCACTACTGGGCATCCTTTCTGCGTTGGCTCAGCCTCTTCATTCCTTCTGGAGCTATTTCTCTGTTCCTTTCCAGTATTGGACACCTACTGACCTGGAGAGGTTCTTCTTTCAGTGTCATAACTTTCTGCATTTTCATACTGTTCACGGGGTTCTCAAGCCAAGGATGCTGAAGTGGTTTGCCTTTCCCTTCCCCAGCGGACCACGTTTGGTCAGAACTCCCCACCATGACCCATCCATTTTGGGTGGCTGTACATGGCATGGCTCATAGTTTCATTGAGTTAGACAAGGCTATGATCCGTGTGCTCATTTTGGTTAGTTTTCTGTAATTGTGGTTTACATTCTGCCTGCCCTCTGATGGATGAGGATCAGCTGCTTGTGAAGCTTCCTGATCGGAAGGACTGGCTGTGAGAAAACCTAGATCTTCTTGCTCTGGTGGGCAAGGCGTGTTGTATGTGTGTGTGTATATGTGTGTGTGTGGGGGGGGTAGTTTTAATGCAGTGAGTCAGGGCCCGCTCTCCATACTGTCATGGATCATCCTGGCCACCCAGACAATGGCCTCCGTCACACAGAAAGGCTCCACATAATGAGCGAAGCATCTGTCAGCTCTGCAGACTGGATTTCCACTGCGCGGGCCATGCTGGAACCCCCAGACACGGGGCCAGAGCAGCCCTTGTGGAGGGCTGGGCGCCCGAAGCGTGAGGGGAGCTGTCCCTGGGCTTCCGGGAGGATTCCCTCCTGGGGAGCAGCAGCTTCCAGGAGGCTCCTGGCAGCTCCGTGGGGCTGGACCCCTTCTCCCTTGCAGGAGGGGCGTCTGGGCTGAGCCCGGCCCCGGGGCTCTCAGGAGGCACAGCGTCTCCCGGCCAGGGGCAGCTTCCGCCTCCCAAGACCGTCCCCCCTCCTCTGTGGGGCTCGGCCTCTCCAGGACACGGCTCGCAGCCCCACCCAGGGCCCAGCACAGAACACCCAGCCCGGGTTTCCTGGCGGCTAACAAGGTCACTTTCGGCCTGTTTCTGGGGTCCGGCCAGGCATCCTCTCTGCCTGGCTCTTTGCAGGAAGAGATGGCGGGCAGCTCTGGCTCGAGGCAGCCCAGTCGTGGGCTCAGTGAGCCTGGACACTTCTGGTCAGCGTCCTGGGTGGTTTGGATCTGAGGGTTTTCAGGCAAAGTGGGTGTGGCTGAAAGCAGAGTGGATTCTCTCCTGGCGCAAAGGGTGCCCCCCGAAGTCATGTCCACCAGGGCTTCAGGATGGGACCTTATTTGGCAAATACAGTTCTTTGCGGATGTGATTGGATTAAGATGAGACTGTACTGGAGTCAGGAGGGGGGCTCTCTGATGACTGGTGTTCTTATAAGCAGAGGAGAAAGAGGCCAGAGACCCCTGGGGTAAACTCTGTGTGACACTGAGGCAGAGGAGGGACAAGGCTGCCCCAGGACAAGGGACCCCAAGGACTCCAAGCTGGCCGGCAGCCTCCAGGAGCTGGAGGAGGCAGGGGGTCCTTCCTGGGGGCCTTCAGAGGGCACGGCTCTGCCGACACCTCAAATTGGACTTCTAGCTTCCAGAACCTGGATGTGATAAATGCCCGTTGTTGTGTTCCCGAAGTCTTAGGATCCAGCACACCCTCCACCCCCTGCCCTGCCCCCAGCACAGACATCCCTGCACTGTGCTGAAGCCGCAGCCCTGGGCCTGAGGCATAAACACCATCAAGCTTTCCAGTAGGTCAAGGTTGCCAGGTTTAGCACAAACAAAACCAAACAGGATGCTCACTTAAATCTGAATTTCAGATCAACAACAAATACACCTTTTTAGTATATGTTCCTAATATTGTATGGGACATAACTTATATTGACAAATGAGTCACTGCTAAGCTGAAGTTCAATCTTAACTGGGAGTCCTGGCCCTTATCTGACATTCCTAGCCCCCAGCCCTTGACTCCCAGAGGGCCTGCTCTCACCCTTGTGCAGGGACCATCAGGGTGGCAGCGGGCGAGCCCGGCAGGGCAGCTCCAAGCCCCTGGCGCTCCCCACTCCGGGTTCCCTGAGCCCTGCCAGCAGCCTGCAGTCTGAACATCCTCTCCCCCAGCTGGGTGCAAGTCTGGGAGGGTTGGAAGAGATAGGAGGAGGCACAGAGGGGTGCCTGATGCCTGGGGGTGGATGTTTGCGGGCAGGAGGAGGGCCTCTGTGGTTTCTGCTGCACACCCGTCTCTGCACTTTGTTCTATTTTAAGCTGTCTGCAGTTTCCCTCTTGGGGAAGGGAGAAGATAATGGGGAGGGGGACTGGGGTAGGGTGTGTGGAATGAATCAGGGGGACTCAGGAGCAGACAGGAGGCCAGTTGGCAGGGCTGTGCAGGATTCGAAGGCAAAGGCAAGGGACAGCAAGCTGGCAGGCAGCCTGGCCAGAGGGCAGGCCACCTGATGGAGTTCCCTTTCCAGAACACTGTGCCCAGACGCTGGCTGTGGGCAGTATTCCAAAGAGGGTGGTGGTGGTGTTCAGTTGTCAAGTCGTGTCCGACTCTGCGATCCCAGGACTGCAGCATGCCAGGCCTCCCTGTCCCTCACCATCTCCTAGAGTTTGCCCAAGCTCATGTCCATTAAACTGGTGATTCCATCCAACCATGTATATTCCATATTATTCAGTGTTTTTCTGTATGTGATTATATATATTAGCACCCACTAATTTCCATCACCTTAGGGTGAACACTGAGAGCCTGGGTGGAAAGGGGCTTCATTCTCAGCTCCTTCCTGAAGGTAAAAGGGTTGGGCCTCAGCAAAGATTGCAGCCTCCTCCCCTCTGGGAAGGGAGCACCCTCTCCCCTTTCCTTTGGAGGTGCCTCCTAATGCAGCCTTGGACAGAGGGATGTTGGAGGATGTCTGGGTGAAAGTGTGAGTCACTCAGTTATGTCTGACTTTTTGTGGACCCTATGGACTTTATACCCCACCAGGCTCCTCTGTCCATGGGATTTCCCAGGCAAGAATACTGGAGTGGGTTGCTGTGCCCTTCTGCAGGGGATCTTCCCGACCCAGAGATTGGGCCTGGGTCCCCTGCATTTCAGGCAGATTCTTTACCATCTCAGCTAGTTGAAAGATATCTGGGTAATTACCTTAAAATCACCATGCTCTGCTTAGTCATTCAGTCGTGTTCGACTCTTTGAGACTTTATGGACTGCAGCCCACCAGCCTCCTCTGTCCTTGGGGATTCTTTCTCTAGGCAAGAATACTGGAGTGGGTTGCCATGCTCTCCTCCAGGGCAGCTTCCCAACCCAGGGATTGAACCCAGATCTCCTGCATTGCAGTGGATTCTTTACTGACTGAGCCATGAGGGAACCCATGGGCTTTTACCCAAAGTAAAAAAAAATTACTTTTGCTTTGTCTCTGTCACACAGACGCGTACACACACACACACACACACACACACACCCCTTTTGGGCAGGGGAGCCTGAGAAGGATCAGCTCAGGGGCAGAAGGCTGGGCCCATTTTAAAGATGGAGAAACTGAGGCTCAGACACAGCAGGGGGTCAGGCAACTTGGGACTATCTGGTATTGTCCGCTGCTCTAGGGCTCCCCCCAGCTCTGCTGCCCTCCAAGACCCTCCACGCCAGTCAGGGCCTCACTGAGTCTGAGGACCGAGAGCACTAACTGGCGAGGCTGCAGAAAGAGCCTGAGCTGTGGTGAGGCCGGCATCCTGGTGATTTACTAGAGCATCTTAACAAGGCGCAGGATGGGAAGGGGCTGCTGAACCAGAGTCCAGAGCTCTGCCTCTGACCCGTTCACTGCTGCAGGGTCGGGTTTGGAGCTGGGGAGCAGATTTATGAAACAGACCCTCCTCCTCTGGACGGCTGCCAGTCTGCTGACGAGGCGAGGACTTGTGTTTTAGGACTTGTATCTGAAGCAGCCACCAAGAAGCCCCACGGGTGTCAGAGCAGGAAGGGGGTGCTTGATAGAGGCCCAGAGGATGAGTCATTGTGGCTGGGGACCGTGTGGCTGCAGGCAGCACGGGGTCCTGCCCGCCCGGTTCCTCTGCGTGAGTGTGTGAGTAATAGCTCACGCCTGGCTGCTCTCTCCGGGTCCTGGAGGGGTCCTGGAGGGGTTCTGGAGGCACCCCCGGGGGTGCCTTACCCTTCCTGGCAAGCTGGGGGAGACCTGGGCCTCACTGCCTGCCACCCCCATGGCGGGGGCCCGCCCCAGGTCAGTACCATCAGCAAACTGTGGGTCGTCTTTATCTAGTTTTGGAATCCGTCTAGCTTTTCACATGAAACTACGTCTTCCTTCTTGGGGTGTATCTAAGGTGATCCTGTGGTTTTCACATGCCAGCTTTAATAGTCCTCATTTCTGTGAGCACGTGGGAAGGGTAAAGAAAGCCTTGCTTATGTACTGGGTCCCCACAGGCCCCCAGGAATGACAGCGGGCTCCAGCCAAGGACTGTTCCTGAAGCCAGGACACCGTCCAGGCTGCCGTGTAAAAGCGGTGGCCATTGGCTCCTCTGGGGGGACAACGTGGGACAAGAAGGTTGAACCCTGGGTTCTCTCCCCCAGGGGTCACTGTGGGGCTGGCAGGTGGGGGAGGCGGACGGTCCACCCTGGGGGCCAAGAGGACCGGGGTGGGTCCAGCTCAGGCCTCAGCCGAAGGGCGTTCTCCCTTCCAGGCTGTCATTCCCTGAGAGCCTGGCTCCCTCGGAAATAAAAAGGCCACTCTGCATTTAAAGGATCTGTCCTGGGGAATTCTTCAGAGCGACAGGACTGGTCAAACATGAAAAGTAGCAATGTGCCAGTTCAAAAACCGCTGTTTTCGGAGGGCTGCAGAACTCAAACAGCCCGCGGACAATTCCTGGGAGGAAGGGCCTTATTTTGATCTGCGAAGCGAGAGGAACATTGTTTGACAAAGTTTCTGCTTGACGGGAAGGGAAATCTTACGGGAGCGATTTTTTGCGAGGACCGGGCCTCAGTGAGGTGGTGCGTGAAGCAGAAGTAATCGTTTTACGTGTGAAACTCCGTGCGCAGAGCAAAGATGGAAAAATAGAGGCTAATTGGAACTGGCCTCACCCGGGAGAGGGTCGAGCTGACGGTTTCTGGTCCCCGCGAAGCTGCGCGGGCGTCCCTCCCGGGCCGCGCCTGTGATGCCCATCGCTAGGGGGCGCTGGACATCTCCGAAAGTACCCGGGAGGACGCCACCGCCTGGAGGGTGGTCCGGGAAGAGCCCCGGGGCCGCCAGGTGCTCCCTAACCTGGCCCCTCCTTGGGGTTTCAGGAGGAGGAGGAGGGGTCCTTGCCCATATGTTGGGGGTGGCTTTCCATTCCTGCAGGACCAGAGCCCTGGTTTTGAACAGAAGCCAGGAGGGCATCCCTCGATGGGGGGGGGGCGGCGAACTTAGGGAAGGGTGCCGCATCCCTGCGAGCTGGGCCACCTGGACCAGCCTCTCCTCTCGCGTCATCTCCGCCTCTGCTCTCTGTTCTGCAGCCGTGAGTGTCCACGCTTGTGCCCAGAGCAGAAGCCCCCACCCAGGGCCTCCTGCTGTTTCTTTCTTTCTTTTTGCTGTAGGGTTGAGGCTAGAAATCATGTCGTAGCTGAAGTAAGGAGATTTAAAAATTTGCTTGTTTATGACCTTTTGTAAGTAAGCTGGAGACAAAGAATTCTAGTTTCCTGTGTGATGTCCTAGGTTAATATTTGAAGTCCATCAGGTCTACTAACGGAGACATATGGGTTTCCTTCTAAGCCTTCCTTAGCTGCCTGGCTCAGATGGTAAGGAATCTGCCTGCAATGCAGGAGACCCAGGTTCAACCCCTGGGTTGGGAAGATCCCCCTGGAAAAAGGAATGGCAACCCACTCTAGTATTCTTGCCCTGAGAATTCCATGAACAGAGGAGGCTGGGGTGCTACAGTCCATGGGGTCTCAGACTAACACTTTCTATGCCGTAGAAAGAGATCTCGTTAGATATAGCCTAAGTGGTTGCAACCTAGACAGGTTCTACCAGGAGGTAAAGGGTAAATCCGGTGAATGAGAGAGAGAGAAGTGATGGGAAGAGGAAAAAAGAAGGGGAGTGGGAGGGAAGGAGGAGAAGGAGAAATTGCCTTCCCTGGAAAAGCATCATGGGTGAGTTCTGCGGACGATTTTCCTGATGCTCTGTGGAGCAGCTATTCTAAAATCTCCCTCACCTTCACTGTGGAGGAAAATTTGGGTAGGACCTTTTCTTCACCTCTGTGGTTGTTAATCACTTCTTTGATAGAACTCCAGGTCCACTGGAGCCTTTGGTGTGTCCCTTATATTCTCCACTGTTCCATTTTCAGCCTTTCGGTCATGTCAGAGAATGTGTCATTTTAGCTCCTTGGATATTTCTGCTCACCTCACGGCTCACTGATAAAGTTAACATGTGAAAATTTTACAGAATTCACTGTGACCCTGTGGATGGCTCGTAAATCCTGTCAGTTCTAGGCAGAAAGTTAGGCTGGACAGAAAGAGCCATTGTGTGTAGAATTCAGGAACTCTCTGCACACATGTAAAAAGAAGGCAGTTTCCCTTCCCAGTGCAGGCTGAACACTGTGGTTAGGGCCCAGCTCACGATTCACCTTAGGAGCAGGAAGGCTGAAATGTTCCTCTACCGCCTTGCCCCAGAAATCACAATTTATGCTTCTAATTTTTAATTTTCCTTAGCTTAGGTCCCAGAAGGGTTTATTAAATTTGCTTTGTGGAACCCATTAACTCTAAACTGAATAATGATGTTACTTTAGGCTTATGATCCATTTATAGCAAATTTGAGATATACAAGACTCTAAGAATCTTCTTTTCCTCCATGACAGTTTTAAGTCCGCGCATACATGAAAAGATTTACTCAATTTACCTAAAAGTGATTGGTAATTAACTGATATCAAGAGACCATGCTTGCAGAGGTGGTGAATAGCAAATGTGAACTCTGGCAAGAGAGGATGTTCCTCATGTGGCTTAAATGACAAGGCAGGAAACTCGAAAGGCTTATCATTATGTCTTTGGAACTCTGGCTTAACTCTGTACTTCAAGTGGGTAATAATGACTTAGAACTAATTTTTTTTTTTTAATTATTTATTTGGCTGTGCTGGGTCTTAGTTATAGCATGTGGGAGCTAGTTCCCTGACCAGGGATCAAACCCGTGCCCTCTCCATTGGCAGCACAGAGTCTTAGCCACTGGACCACCAGGGAGGTCCCTAATTTTTAATTTTTTCATTGCCTTGGTAGGATGACCAAAGCTGAATTTATAAATCACTTAGGGAAAACCTAGATATATAGTTTAACATGTGCGTGTATGCAAATCTATGGTCTTTCCTTTATACATCTTTTTAGAAGTGAGGAAGTCAGCGCTTGTCAGGACTCTGAATTATGGCAGCTTTGGAAAGACTCATGCTCCGAGGGACTGGTGGTGGCAAGAGGTGTCCCTCGTATTTCCTGGGTGGTGTTACCGGGAGAGGGCTTCCCAGGTGGTGCCAGTGGTAAAGATGCGCCTGCTGATGCAGGAGACATGAGGCTCAGATTTGATCCCTGGGTTGGGAAAATCCCCTGGAGGAGGGCATGGCAACCCACTCCAGTATTCTTGCCTGGAGAATCCCATGGACAGAGCCTGGAGGGCTATGGTCCATAGGGTTGCAAAGAGTCGGACTTGACTGAAGCACATGTTACTGGGAGTCTGTGGAATACAGTGGAGGCTACTTGCTGAGAGGGCATCTCTGTTCACCTGGGTCTGAGCCACTTCTGTGAACTTGGGCAGCTCACACATCTCTTAGTGCTTCCACTTCTAGAATTTGATGCATTTCACAGGGTGCTAGAGTCAGCTCCCCCTTTGGAAGGAAAGTGGATAGCCCCTCCCCAGGTGGCTTTGGCCACAGACAGAGCGTGATGTGGATCAGCGCCCTCCTGCTGCCTCTTTTGGAGTCCCCCATTTCTAAAGCATCCTCGAATAACAGATTTCCTGCTCAGCGGGTGAGAGAAGCAGCTTCATTTGGGAGCTGGCCAAGATAGAAGGAGAGAGAAAACGTGGTCCACAGAGCGGATGGTGGGCATGGTTAGGGTGGCATCAAAGACAGAAACCTCCCATCATCTGTAAAGTGCTTGGGGACTGGTGTTTATAGCAGGCGTCATACGTATGTGCGGGTCCATCATGTAAAACCACCTCCGATGATTATGTCACCTGTGCAGTACGTGAACATCTGAATGCGCATCTCACAGGAGGCGGCAGCTGCGTGGTATCCCATGCCCTGAAAAATTCTGCTACAAAGAAACAATTTTCACCTACGTTTTCTTTGCATTCATTCAGACATGACCTCTGGGGAAAGTAGTGTGGAAAATGAAAGCAGCAATTCGTATGTGTTTTTCTGCCCCCCCCCCCCCCATTTGAGGGTTAATCTCTAATAAGAGGAGAAAAAAAAATAGACCCTATGGCTGAGTGGAGTGACCTGATTCTTCCTGGATCAACATGTTATCGGGTTGAGGTTGTCACTACAAAGCAAGTATGATGAAGCCTGCCTTTTCAGACTAAAATCAAAGCCTTGGCCGGCCAGGCTGAAACTGCTGATCTAAGCATCCCCTAATCAGGTGGTCTATATGTAGATTTAGACATCTCCAGGAGGCTAGGAGACTATCAGGCCCAAACTGATTATTCTAATCAAGTGTTTTAATTAAGCACTTATTGCCAGGATCACAGGAACAGGACCTGCTCTCAAGGAGTAATGGGCAGCATCATTTTTTCCTTCTTCACAGTAGTAAGGTTTGGCTTTGTAAGGGTACATTTAATGTTTTTCTAAAGTAGGCCATGGAAAGAGTTTTCTGTGAATTGCACACTGATGAACAGGCTGTCTGGCCGGCGGACACCACAATTAGGAAAGAAAAAAAAAGGCATGATCAACTGGGTTGCAGATGAATGAATACCCCAACAACTGCATCTGTTTGCATCTTCTACTTCTAAAACACAAAAGGAATCCTGGCTGGCCCAAGATATTTTTAAAAAATATATATAAAACACACACACATTGGGTTGGCTTTTATTGGAATGCCTAGATGCAATCTATAGTCATCAAGTTATGGAAAATTCAGGTCACATATAAAGTTAAGAAGGCAAATGAAAAGAACAATACAAATCAGACAAAATTTACATCTCAAAATATCATGAAAGCATTTTGACTGGCTTTGCCTAAAATACTTTGAATATCAATTTCTTTTTTGTAAGCTAATTCTTTTCATTATACAGCCCCCTCCCCACCCTCCCAACTCTTAGAAAAAGGTCTTTTGTTTACATATTCCCCAAGGTCACTATTTCTTGTAAAAGCATGTCCAGATCACAAGTCTTTTTAGAAAGAAATAGGCTCATTATACCCACTAACAAGACACTAATTGGGTTGATTTGACTTCACCTAAAATAAGCACCAGGAGAAGACTCCAAATCTGTTATTAATCGGTGCCAGTGTGAAGGACCAGTCCGTGTCAAGAGGAGGATAAGGTTATGATTTCACTTCTGTCATGTGGTACAAGCTTTCTTCATGGTCAATACATCTGAAATATTTCTGAGAATTTAGACTCAGAGCCTATTTCAACCAAAAGTACTTACAGCATGCTAAGTACAGCCCTGTGGAAATGCCATGGAACAGAACTGCAAACACCTAAGTTAACAGTTAGAAAATAAAATGTAGAACAGAGCCATGTTTATGTGGTTTGAAATCTCAGAGTTGTCTAAACTGGGGCTTCATAATACTCGCCAGAGGATTTCCAGGATAAAAAATATTACTGCTAATCTGTGCTTTCATTCTAATAAAATATCAGCATTCATTAGAAGATTAATTACTTCGGTATGCTCTACCAAATACACAAAGACAGTAATAGCACTGATACTGTAAATTCAGTAGCTATTTTGAAACTTTCCCAGCCCATCTGTTTAATAAACACGCCTACTGTGCAATTTAGAGTATGTGATACATACAAAGCAGTTAGAAAATTAATTTTCAATACATCACTTGAACCTTTATATTTACGACATGTTCACTTGCTATGTTTTATCACCATTATACATAGAGGAAAACAGTGTGTACTATAGCTCAATGAACTGAGAAAGGTTTTCTAAAAATATTTTTGTGGCTGAATTTAGTGCTCACGAAAGAGACGTGCTAGAGCGGCTGAGCCGCAGGCAAGTTGAGGTGCTGGGCGCGCCAGCACGTCTAGGCTCTCAGTTCGCTTCCAGCAGGTCCGCCGCCCCAGCTTCCCCGGGACAGAGCAGGGGCTGCCATTCAAACCAGCTCCAAGCTGGCTGGGTCGTCTGGGCTTACGGGAGCTTTTGATCTCCCCTTTATGTCCCTCTTTGTGACCCGAGAGTCCAAACTCGAGACTAGCTGAGTGACCCTGACCTTCCCTGTCTAGGGGGTCTCAGCGCCGCTCGATTTCCACTAGCTTGCCGAGCTCTTAAGACACGTTTAAGGTGACGACTAACTACATCAGCTCCTTTCCTGCTCACAAAGCATCTGATGGGGGTCTTGCGCCTCCACCATGAACAGAGGCTTCAAGGAAGGTAACAGTGAAACCCCGGGTTAATGGTATCAACTCCCCCACTGACTTTTTAGAGGCGGAGAGAGGGACAATGCCTCCTGCCGTGTTTTATGTATTTTTGGGTTTGTGTTTCGTGGCTTCCATTACATTCCAGCAGCCTTAGTTTAATCCGTGCCTCTTAGCTGATAATGGTTGAGGACACTGGCTTGATGAGAAAGAGAAGGAAGAGAAAGGAGAAGGTCTCTGATTAGCCACCCACGGAGGATCGCACAGTCTTATCCATCTAGTGATAGAAAGTTGCACGTTTTTTTTTTTTTGTTTGTTTGTTTTTCAACCTAATACAAAAATATTAACACTTCTGGACATTATAGGCATAAGTCGTTATATCTCTACAATATAATAATTTATACTGTACAGCTATAACAGATAACAAAAAGTGCAATCCTTTTAAAAAAATCACACAGTTCACATGTTTTTATCGTTTTATTTTTTAAGTATAAACTTTTTAAACACTTTACATAAATTAACTCCTCTGAGACTAATATCTGATGTACAGTAAATTGTAATTCATATAAAAATCCATAAACAACTTGTCTCACATAATTTACAAAAAAATCAGGGTTTCCTTTGCTTATCAGTGACAAGGATTCTATTCGCCAGTTTTCTTCCCCCCAAGGCAAACCACATGAGCATTGTAAAATTCCTTAGAAATCCCCGCCCTGGCAGCAGAAGTCACGTGTGCCAATGTCCTTTTACAAACCAGCACAGGGAAAGCAGTTGGGTTGTCTAGAAACAGTAACTTTGCCCCACATTTTAAAATTAACAGATATATATCACATCCTATGCAGAGAGACTACTTCTTGTAAGCAAAGGTCGACAACGGTAATACCTGGAAACACTGTATGCATTTCTACCTTCGTTAGATACAGTGCCTCAGAGAACAAGACGGCCCGGGAGCAAAAGGTTTGGGCCTTTTTCTTTAATGATCTGTTTTTCCTTGTAATACTTTCAGTCCAACTGAGTGCAGCGATATGCATATGTAAACATATTCTTTAAAGCCGATCACCTTTTAAGGTCATTCAGAAGGAAGTCTTTTGTTTTGATTTTTTTTTTTTTTCTGGATTTTTTAAAATAGCAGTCTGGTTCTCCCGGAAGGCTCTTCGGTGCCGGAGAGTCCCCCTCGGATTGTGCTACAGAAAAAGATCTGAGCAGAGGTGGGGGGTGGGGGGGTGCTGGGGCTGGAGGGGCAAGCGGCGCCCCGCCGGCTCGGGTCCCCGCAGGGGTGGCGGCGGCGGCGCGCGCCTCCCTGCCGCCGGCCCGGGGGTTACCTCTTGCCGATCTCGCTCTGGCGGAGGAACTGGATGTTGTTGGCGCTGTCGGCCAGCTCAGGGTACTGCTCCACCGAGAGTACGTAGTACCCGTCGTAGCCCTGCACCTTGCCGGCGCTCAGCAGCTGCCGCTTCTCGCCCTCCGTCCAGAGGCGCGCGCCCTCCTCGCCGTCGCGCACGCGCTGCTGCTCGCGCGCCCAGGCCCGGGCGAGCGCGCGCTGCCGCGCCTGCTCCAGGATGCGCGCCTTCTCCTCGTCCAGGGTCATGCCGTAGCGCACGTGCAGCGCCAGCGCGCCGAACTGCATCTCCACGTCGGCGAACCTGCGCGTCCTGCCGTTGACCACGGTGGTGGACTGCGACACGGTCACGTTGATGCCGTTCTCCAGCGCCTTGCGGCCGCTGGTCAGCCGCAGCGTGCCCAGGTCGCTCTCGGGCGTGCTGGTCTTGATGAAGTAGTGCGTGTCCTTGCCCTCGATGGTGAAGTGCAGGTTCTCCAGGTAGAAGGCGTTGTTGAGCACGGCCGCCACCTTGATGCAGTCCTCGCTGGCGATGTTCAGCGCGTTGGTCTGCACGCGGCCCTGGCTCACGGCCAGCATGACGCCCTTGCCGATCAGCGACTTGACCGTGGCGAACCACAGCCACGACGGCGCGCCGCTGCCTTTGCGCCTGCTCACCTGCACCTCGGCCATCTTCCCCAGGGACAGGAAGGCCTTGGCCTGCCTCGCCACTTGCTGCTGGACTCCAAAAATGGGCTGCAGAGGAAACAGATCCGGGGATGGGTTAGAGGACCGTCAAGCTCTTCTGGCTCCGGGGCGCCGCGCTCCGGTTCTGGGCAGTAGTGGGGGGGGGCGGGGGCTGATTAAAACCTCAGTAGGTTCTTTAGAAACGAAAGGGCTCACAAACCCTGGGGGGAGGAATTCACTCAAGACTCTGCTCCCCTCAAATTGATCCCAGTGTGTTTTGAAAGGTAAAAAGAGGAAACTCCATCATGTATTGCATGTGTCAGGAGCTTTTTAAGTTTCTAATCTGGGTGAAATGGGCTTCCGCGGTGGCTCCGTGGTAAGGAATTCGCTTGGAATGGAGGGTTTGCAGGAGACCTGGGTTCAGATCCATGGTCAGTGAGATTGCCTGAAGGAGGGCATGGCAACCCACTCAAGGATTGCCTGGAGAATCCCATGGACAGAGGAGCCTGGCGGACTATAGTCCAAAGGATGGCAAAGCAGCCTACACGACTGAAGCAACTTAGCCTGCATGCACGGACATGGGGGAGATACTCAGATTTCTGCCTTTTCTCTTTCAGTTTCTAGATGCCCTTTTCCCAGGCTCACTCCATTTGGGGAACCAGCTTTCCAGATGGTCCATTCCAGCAGCTTTCTCCATGGGAGGCTGGTGAGAAAGTGCCAAAACACAGAGGAAGGTTGGAAAGCCTGGGGGTGCTCCAGTTGGATCACCCAGTCCCACTTTAAGCTAAAGTCCCACTTTAAAGCACACGCCTTTAATTTACTTACAGGCGGGTGCTTTAATAGGTAAACTCTATACCGTCTCCTGGTGAACAGAGCTTTCAGCTGAATTTGACCGTGTAACTGACAGACTGAAATGGGCCAGGATGAGCGCACAGTGGGGACAGCTGTCAACGAGTGTTTATTGCTTTAGGAAAACATTTATTTTTCGCAGACTGAGGGACAGTGGGCCTTCTGCATTCACAGGGGTTTTAAATTGGGGGCATCTTAACTCAGGCATCTCTTAGACTACCAGATGTTTGTCTGGCCAGCGTTTTCCCCAATTGGAAGCATGTGTTTCGTTTGCAGTGGTGAAAGACACATTTGTTTTTCTGCTCTCCAGGCATCTATGATGTCTTTGCTGGTGATTCCCTAAGCTGTCCTTATGGTGCACTTCTCATGACAGAGAACCTGAACTGTATGGCAAAGGCTGCCTAGGAAGAAAGTTGGCAAGTCCATTTGTACAGTATGATTTAAGTGTTTTTAGACATGTTGGAAAGTTATCTGCAATTACTATGTGCTCAAAGGCCTTAGCAAACTTAGGGATGTCTTCATGGCCCTTGATCAGCACAGGTATATTTGCAATTAGAAATGTTAAAATGGCTCCCAGATCCCAGAAACTGAAGGGGTTTTGCCTTTTAGATGTAAAGGTGACATCTGAAAAAGGAATTGCTTTTATGTTAAGTATGAAACACGTACCAGAAAGAGAGGTCTTGGCATTGTATGTAACTGTGTGTATGTGTCTTTTAGCCAGGATTGCCTTTTCTTTTTGTGTTCATTGAGATGATAGGAAATTGCTCAAGGGGGGGAAATTAATCTTTCTAAGAAACTCTGTGCTCTCTTCTTATCATTATGAGGTAACTCAATTTCTTGATCTTTATTCTTGCTTTAAGCTAGAAATTCTGATATTTTGTTGTTGCATTCCTTTCTGATCTCTGAATGGTGGGAATTAAAAACTGTCATTTTGTGAAATGGCAGCTTTAATTTTGCAATTTTCCATTCTTTCTCCTTTTATTTCTCAGAACGGTTCCAGGCCTCCTGGTCTGTTAGTTTCAGGAAAATTCCATAAACACCTAGTGGTAGGTGGAGCTTTACCAGAGGCCATCTTATTTTTAATCTTTTTCCCTTGAAAACATGGCTAACATTTTAAAGAAGTGGAACTTTGTGGCATTGTTTGTGAGCTGCTAATTTGTAACATGAATTCCCTGCCCTCCTGTTTATTGTATCTTTGCCTTAAGGTCCCAAATCTTATAAATGTGCATTCCTGGGGTTCTCTGTAGAAACCCTGCACTCAACAATGAGCTTTCATATTTTATTACTGTTTGATAATGTCTTTCTGTTTTTATTAGCATCACTAAAAGCAGACTGAAGCCTGTTTCACAGGCCCCTGGTCTGCTGAACAGAAATGCAAGAGAGAAGTGGTGCTTTCTTTCCTGAGTCAAAAAAAAGAAAAAAAAAAAGGTCTTTGGTACCCAGGGAGTCTGATTAAACAGGGGATCATAAGGCACAAGTAAGCCCTTTGTCACCTTTCATAGTTTCGCTTTTTGTCTCTTACCGGTATATCATCCCACTGCTGACTCTTCACGAGTTCGTAAGAAGGCTCTGTTAAATCAAATTTGGGGACAGGGAATCCAGGAATAGCATTGTGCAGATGGAAGCCAAAGGTCACCAGCCAGCTGTTAACATCTAGGAAAAGAAGGTTCAAAATGAAAGACTTCCGAGTTTACTTTGTGCTTTCCGACGCTGAAAGCCTTACCTGAAAATGTCACCTTCACAAACGATTACCTGAAAAAGAGCTGATGTTTGCCTCTGCCCTACAATTAAAAACTATTTTCAGACACGGTAAAAATAACTTCAGTAGCAGAAGGAAGTGAGGCAAGGGCTACAGACAGTGTGGATAATAGAGATTCACTTAGATGGGTACCCAGTCCCACGTGGGAAGTTGCAACGCGTGCTGGTAATAGTGTTTAAAAAGAAAAAAAAGTCGAATAACAATGCCTAGCAGCACGAAAGAGACATGGCTGTTGAACACAAATGACATCTGTAGTTAGTGAAGGCTGGTCTTAACTAGAAGTCCTATGTTATTAGCTTTCCAAAGTGGCTGCCCAAGGATATGCAAGTTTCCACCACCCATTTTCTATTAATAAAAACCCCGCATCGAGTGTATGAAAATCAACAATCAACTCTTAATTAAAGATGAATGCCAAAAGCTGGCTGAGCTGGCCAGGGGCACGGAAGTTCTGATTCTCATCAGTTCTGCCTTCAAAGGCTCACTGCGCACAGGTGGGGACAAACTTTTGAGGGAGAGAAGCTGGAAACCTTTAAGATGGTATTTTTAAAATAGTGCCATGTGACTCCAAACGCCATTACGCTGAGAATAAAGCTTTTTATTCTATTCTGGAGGTTATACTGTTACAGAACTACTCAGCAGGCTTGCAGCTTTATGAGTACAGTTGGGTGTAGATTATTTTATATATTAAGCACATTGCTGGAAAATTTGAAATTGCATTTCACCTAATATATTTTATGCTGTTCCATCTCTCTTTTGATGTTTTTCAAAAAATGCTGCTGTGGCGTTCCCTGGCGTCCATGTTGCTGGGAGAGGATGAATTCAGGAGCTGTGGGTTGCCAGCCTCTCGGGCAGCACTGTAAACACCTCTTAAATAATCTGTGGGGGACTGCTTGTCAGAATGATGGAGGCCACTTGCTCCCCGATTCCTTCTCCAGGGCACCAACTCACACCTCTGTGTCAGGCTGGCAGGTCCCTTTCTGCAGGCATCATACAGGCTATAAACTCAGTCGTATGCTCCCTCTTTTTTTAATTTAAAAAAAATATTTATTTTTGGCCACATCGGGTCTTAGTTGTGGCACTCAAGATCCTTCGTTGTGGCTTGAGCTGTCTAGTTATGGCAAAAGGGTTTAGTTGTGCCATGGCATGTGGGATCCTGGTTCCCCGACCAGGGGTCGAACCAGAGTCGCCTGCACTGGGAGGCGAAGTCTTAACCACTGAACCACTAGGGAAGTCCCATCCCTCTTTTAAATGGAGGGCTGATGGTGGTGGTGGTGGCGGAGAGAGAAAAACCCCAAGTTCATTGCATAAGAGAGAAAGTGATATACGTGTGTGTGTGTGTGTGTGTGTGTGCATAAGATTGGGGGGTGTGGTTTACGTTTCAGAGAAAATTTTTGAATGGGGGCAAAGGTACTCCTACTATGAACAATGTCTGTGAAACAGTGAAAAATCAGGGTTCTTAGCATGTTGAAGATTACTGCCCAGATACTGGGACATGAATGCAGACATGTACTGGGAACCCTGGAGGAGACTACCCCTTTGGGTGTTACTGAGTCAGGATGCTGAGAGCAAGGACTTGGAGCCAGGTCCTGTGGGAGAGAGCTAGGCGAAGCTTGAGACCGTCTGGGGAAGCAGGAAGCAGATGTGAAATGAACAGGGGGCAGTATTTTGAGAGCTGTACCGAGAACTGAGAAGACAGAACACCCTGGCATGCTTCAAATATTGAACAAGAAGAGAGACAGCCAGAAGGAGCATCTAACACAAGGCAAAACAAAACAGAACAGAAAACCCCAAACCAAACACAGAAAAAGGAAACAGGGAATAACCTTCCTCTAGGAAACATTACGGCAGTGTATGTAACTCAGGAACTAAGTGGAAACAGAAGGGCTCAGCGTCCCTGGAGCCGAGGATGAGTGGAGATCTCTGCTCGCTGAAGGGAAGCCCCGTGGACTGTGTGGGCGGGAGTGTAAACTTGTGTGGCCACCAAGGAAAGCAGGATGGAGGCGTCTCACAAAACAGAATAGAAGTACCATGTGATCCAGCGGTCTCTCTTCTGGATAGTTATCCCCCAAACACAAAAACACTAGTTTGCAAAGATACACGCCCCCCGAGGTTCACTGCAGCATTCTTACACTAGTCAAGATATGGAGATGACCTAAGTGCTTATCCATAGCTGAATGGATAAGGAAGATTCGGTGTATGTACATACATACGTATGCACACAATGGAATGCTAGTTGCAAAAAAATGGAATCTTGCCATTTGTAACCACACGACGGATCTTGAGGGTATTACGCAAAGTGAGTAAGTCAGAGGGAGGAAGACCAAGACTGTATGATCTCACTCATACATAGAACAATTTTTTTTTTTTTTGGCTGCACCTCATGGTGCGTGTGATCTTAGTTTCCCCACCAGGGAAGGAACCCCGGGCTCCCAGCAGTGCAAGTGTAGAGTCTTAACCATTGGACCCCCAGGGTATTTCCCTAACTTCTACGTAACAAACGGTCAAAAAACCAAGCATGCAGGAGAGAATGGAGTAGAAGTGGCTCCCCGGGGGCAGGAAATGGGGAGAGCAACAGAGTGGATTAAGGGCATCAGCTCTCCGGTGACAGCTGTTGAGTAAGTTTTGGATGGTACACTGTAGTATATACAGAAGTACAAACAGAATGGTGTACATATGAAACAATGTTATAAAGTAGTGTTACCTCAATAAGGAATAATGAAGATTATTACACAGAATGATAGTTGTGGTTGGGCTTCCCTAGTGGCACAGGCGGTAAAAAAATCTGCCTGCAATGGAGGAGACCCCGGTTCAGTCCTTGGTTTGGGAAGACTCCCTGGAGAAGGGAATGGCTACCCACTCCAGTATTCTTGCCTGGAGAATCCCATGGACAGAGGAGCCTGGGGGGCTACATACAGACCATGGCGTTGCAAAGAGTTGGACACCACTGAGTGACTAACATGTTCACCTTTTCCCACTACTACTTAAAGCAGAATTGTATGTTATTGTATTTTATACCACAAAGGAGGCATTGCTAGCCCCATTTTATTGTTAAGGAAGCAGACTCAGAAAGTTACATGACTTGTCTATAAAGCCACATGACCTGTTGTTGGAGAGGTGTTCAGATTGGAATCCAACTGGGGGCTTTGAGTTCATGTTTTCTGCACTCGTCATGTCCCTTCCCTTCCAATGGCATGCCTAGATTCCACGTCATTTCAGAAAAGCTGTGGTCTTGGGCACTGGCCAGCAGAATAGGAAGTAACAGACTATGTCCCAGTGTCCCTCTGTTGGTTTCTCCTTGGTTTCATGGAAAAGATTAGATAATTGATTTTTTTTTAAGACATTTGATTTTGCAGGAGGAAGGCATCAAGTTAAACCCCCAACAGTTATTTTATGGATTCAATGATTAACTCAGTAGTTGGAAAGGAAAAACAATTCTGCTTACCTGTGATGTAGTCTTTCACATCATGGATTTTGCTTGCTGGGTTGTTATTCCTAAACATATATAGGTTAAAGGGAGCTGGGTCCTTCCCAATTCTTTTCCAGATTTCTATGTCAGGCGTTGTCCACCGTCCTGCCAAAATGTCATAATCCCTTTCTCCAAAATGGATTAATTTTGTGAGTGGGTCATACAAGCCACCGTGAAATCCAATTACCAGCTGGAAGTCAATATTGGAGTCAAAGTAGATCTCACCATAGGCGGTGTACTGAATCTGTTTGAGCATAAGCCCGTTGCTGCTGAAAACAGCCAGCGGTGTCCCTGTGTTGTCCGACGCGATGTAGAATTCATCCCCACTGCTGATTTCCATGGCAAAGAGATGTCCTTGGAGATCGTAATAGAGGGAGGTGATCTCTGAACTTGAGTGGTTGTAGACGTGAGTAATTCTGGTGGGGTAAGTGAGGTCCGCATAGAAAAACTGCAGGTGTTGTCCCAGACTGGTCTTGCTGGACACGCGCCTCCCCAGGCCATCGTAGCGATAGATCACCGTCCAGCCGCTGCCTTTACTGTAGACTCGGCTCAGAAGCCCCTTGGAGCTGTACTCGAAGATCTCAGTGCCTCTCTGGCGCAGGAAACCATCCTCATCCAACCGGTACTGCACGTCACCCAGCCGGGTGATCCTGTCTCGCAGGTCGTAGCGGAGCGGGGTCAGCCGTGCGCTGTTACTCGGGTTCAGTAAGTGGAGATTCCCATTCAGGTCGTAGTTGTAACGCCACATGATTTTTTCGTTCAGGTACACCGTCTGGAGCTGTCCGTCGACGTCATACTCGTAGGCATATTTGGTGGTGTTGGCGAAGGGCCCTATTTTAATCTCTCTCTTGGTTACCCGACCCATGTTGTCATACTGAATTGTAATCCAGTACATGAGCGACCTGAATATCTCATACTGAATCTCCTTGATGCGGCCGTGGGCATCAAAGTGCTTTGTGTAAGTCATGACAGCTGTGGAAATGATCTGGTTGATATCGTAATAGATGACGCCAAACTTTCCAAACTGCTCCACTTTGCCCGAAATGTCGTCGAACTGATAGAGGTCAATGGGCAGGGGAGTCTCATTGATGACACCCTGCATGCTGGTCACCCGGAAACTGTTGTCATAGCTGTAGTCGAATCTCGCATTCACCATCCCATCCTCGCTGAAGCGGAAGATCTGCCTGTCAATCAGGGGGCCGATCTGCCTGTATCTAATGGTGCAGATGAAACCATCGCTCTGGAGGTTTACCGTTTTGAGGACTCCCGCCGTCTCATCGTAGGTGAAACTGACCCGTGTGCTATCGTATAAGATCTCTGAGAGCCTGGTCTGCCTTCGATACTTGAATAAGACCCTCCTGCTTGTCCCCAGGAAAGCCGTCTGCAGAAGCAGCCCCTCCTCATTGTAGTCGGTGACGACCGAGGCGTTGCTCTCCGGGGGGTTGTATATGTTTCGGTAGTAGCCGATGGAGCGGATGGTCTGCATGGTGTGGCGAGCCACGCTGGGCATGGTGATGGCAGATAGCTGGTCCCACATGTCGTATTCAAAGATGTACTGCCGCTGGCTGTGGAGCAGCAGCACCATGGACTGCAAAGAGGGAGCATGCCGTTAGCCAATATTTGCAAACGGAGTGGGGGGGGAGTAAAAGTAGATGGAGTGACCGCAAAGATGCAAAAATAGTCCGCCTGAGAAAATGATTTTCGTTTTAATTGAGTTCTCCTTGACCTTCCCTGTCCTTAACGATTTCCCGCCTAATTTGCCTGGATGCTTAATTGCCAGCGGTTTCGCACTGAGTACCTCCACTCTCATAATGGGCTACTCGTCAGGATTGGATTTTTTTTTTTTTTTATCAGGCATTCACAGCCAGGCAGCAGATTGTCAATGGATCTGGATAAGTCATAATACGGGCATGAGCAAAGCTGCTTCAAAGACAATATTTCACGGGAAAAACAGCATATGGGAAGTGCAGTCCTGTCCATAATTAGTGATTATTTAGTAAGGTGGCTTTTCCCCAAACATTTCATGGAAGAGCCACTCAAATCATGCTTGCATTTCCAGTGCACTTGGAGGAGGAGCAAAGTGTTCAAAATATTTATTTTAGAAAGAAGAGACATAAAATTAGCCCCTGAAGGGATCGTGTGTACATAAAGCGTCAACAGCAACAATGCTAGGCTAATTGCTTAGTGAATAAGAGCTGTCAATGCTCTTATTAAGAATATGGATCCAGAGATGGTTTTTTTTGTTTGCAGATTCTTTACATGACATCTGAAATGACACTGAAATCTGCATTCTGAAATTTCCTTTTGTGAGAACCAAATATGACTTGTCCCTTATGTGCAGTAGGGATGGTTTCTGGGCTATACATTGCTTGGGTGCTAAATTATGAGGTGAATACATATAGGAATCAAAGCAAGCTTGGCTTATTCTTCAAGTGATTTCAGAAAGACAAAAGATAGTTTACTAGGCCAAGGGAGAGAAGGCCAACCTGGAGGCTGGTTTGGTAGCTCTGCAGTGGTACAGAGCGTGGGCAGTTCTTTCCTCTGGGAGGCTCCCTCTAAGCCCTGTTAGACCGAATGGAGTGATGGCCAGACAGGGTGGATGGTCAGATTAGGAGCTGATAACCTAACCCTCCCCCTCTCCCTCCCCCGACGCCGGGATGCACTCTTTGCTTCTGACACAAAAGCGCCTAACCCCTTGTCTAGGCTCAGTGCTTTCCCTCTCCATCGCCCACCATTTTTCAAATGCAGTTTGCCTGACTCAGGCTTCTGCAGGATCTCCTCCCTGGGCACATCTGGGCGATTTTTGTCTGCAGGCTGTGTGGCCAATGTCTTGAGGCTTGTTGCTAATGGTCTGCGTTCTTCAAGGAGGGCTTGGACCATTGCTGAATTCACAGGACCATGTGCCCAGGTTTGCAGTCACTTAGAATCATGTAGGCAATAAAATATTACTTGCTTTGCCATGAATACACTTTGGCTTAGGGTGCCTGTCCTGGCGAGGAAATGAAAATAGTTTGGGTGGGTTTTAGGGATTTGGGAGAGATGCTGAGAACGTGCTCGTTGGCTTTTCTGATCCCTGCTGATATGTGAAGATGATCTCTGTTTTGGCTGGGGTCATTTTGACAGCAGCTCTTATCAATTGTATGCC
Source organism: Antilocapra americana (assembly GCA_007570785.1). Classification (NCBI taxonomy): domain Eukaryota; kingdom Metazoa; phylum Chordata; class Mammalia; order Artiodactyla; family Antilocapridae; genus Antilocapra; species Antilocapra americana. Next base: position 5,870,782 of record ML660774.1, on the reverse strand, counting down.
CCTTAGCTCCCTTTAAAGATTTTTCAGTCACATTACGGTCACTACTCTCAATTTTGGGGGTTCGGGAATTTATTTTATTAATTTATTTTTGGCCAAGGAATCTTAGTTCCCCGACCAGGTCTTTAGGAAGAGGAGTCTGTGTACAGTCTGTGTAACATTAGATGAGCTGACTTACATGCACGAGGCTGGTCCAGAGCACCGTCTGGGGGAGAGCAAGATGGGGTGAGTGAGTGGGATAGTGATACGGATGTGAGTGTGTGGAGGACAGAGGTCACTCTGTGCTGTCCAGGAAGGGCAGACTGAGCCTGCGAGCTGCATTTGTGCCTCGGCGGCTGGTGGAGAGGATCACTGGAAGCGATGAGAGGCACCGAACTCAAAACCAGGGTGAAACCTTCGTCTCAAAGGGGATGAAACGTCTCATGAAGATGCCCTTTGCAGGTTCTGTCTCTTTCAGAAAGGAATTACAGGGAGGTGGTCCTCCCCTTTCCTCCTTTCGCCTTCACTTCCTTTTAGCCCCGGTCACGACCTGACCCCTCTCACCCTGCACATGTGTAACTGCATCTTTTTTGGTAGCGTGTTACTGTCTTAAGCACGGGTTCCCTTTCAGTGCAGACGGAAGAGGAGAGGGCCCAGAAGCGTGGCTTTCTTAAAAAAAAGTCTTCTTTTGGTTACTGATGCGTAAATAGGATCTATGGGTTTTTTACGGTTACGTATGTCGAAGCTCTGGCAGGAACAACACACACCTGACAGCTTTCACTGTGCGGATGTGTAAGGCACTTTCGGAAACAAAAAAGCTCGTGCTGAGATGATTTACAAATGACTCACAAGCTCAAGGTCTAATGTGTGAATGTTGTCGGATGAGCTTGGCAGGTGGACCGTGGTGGCTGTTTGTTTACAGTGGCAGTCATGTAAAAGGGTCTCAGAGAGCCGAGCTTCACTAAGGAGAAGCACCGTGGCTGGTGCACAGATTCCTCAGTGCTCTAGGGCTGTGACTTAGACATGGATGCTCAGAATAGTAAATGGAACTCAGTCAAGTACCGGTGGCGCCACCCCCTGCCCCGCCCATCCCCACAGTGCGCTTGGGCAATTTGGACGCTGGAAGAGACCAATCATCGCTTTCCTATGCCCCCACTCTGGGTGCAGCGTACCTTTTCCAAGTATGTGTAACTCCAGGTTTTACCATCAGCAAAAACCCGGGACACAATCCTCCCCTGTCCATCATAATCGACTTTCTCGCTGGTGGTTCCTCGCTGGATGCTGGCAATTTGACCCGTGGACGAATAGGTGACATTGACCGCCATGAGCTTGCTACTCGGCAGCCAGAGAGTCGGATGCCCTGACATGTCATAGGCGATCCTCAGGAGAAATTTACGGTGGTCATCATAGATCTTCTCTGTCTTTGTTGTTCGATCAAAGTCAACTGAAAGGAGGTTTCTGCCATTAACCTGGTACAACACAAACAAGATAAAATAAATCACACTGTTCCAATACCAGCCCCTTATTACTCTTCAGGGTCCCCGCTATTGTTTAAACACCATTTATGATGATTGATTCTCTTTGTCAGTAAATTAATTTAGCAACTTCTTGGGTACAAGTGCAAGGCCGTAGATTAACTGCTCTTTTAAAAGGTTTCATTAAGCAGAGAGACAGTCTGGCGTTTGTTCAAAACCCTTTCAATTAAATTTTGTAAACTTAAGCAACTGATAAGAAAAATGCCTAGATGTATTTGCTTTCAAGTTTGCTCAGAAGATAGGAAGGTGGTAAGCCTGACATCGCTGCAAATTACTCAAAGCCCCGCCCTCCCAGAAGACACTGGGAAATAACTGCTCACTAGATTAATCAGGGCTACATTAAATAAAACGGTGGTAAATGTGATTCCAGCCCTTTGAAGAACAGTTAAGTAGAAGCTGGAGCCCACATTACTGTAAATTATTAATCAGTTTAAATAGCAGGAGGTTACAAACACGATCCTTGCTTTGGGCTGAGTGCTGAAATGTCACAATTTTTTGGAATGCCTTTTTCTTTGATAACATCTGGTTAACTGGCAAGGGCTTCAGATCCTTCACTCCCACGTCTACACAGTCTGATTATCATGCTTACTTTACAAATCGAGCCCCATGTTGTCCTAGGGACTCCGTGGGGCTCTGCACCATGCTCAGAATCCACGACTACATCTGGCTGTTACTGTCTGTAATCCAAGGTGCACACCAGCTGGCATTTGTTGCTATGGTGGACATGTGGCCTTGGTTAAATTCTACTTTATAGACGGTCTGCAGTGTTTGCAGAAGGCTGGGGCCAGTCCATTCTTTGATTTTCTGCTACCCCTTTGTGATAATGGTGGCCTGTCCATAACAAAATGCTCCTGAACTGTTTGGATTGTTACAAGTTAACTGGGAAAATCTTAACCTTTATTGACCATGTCCTAGCTAGAACCTTCAAAATAGACAACTCTAGTTGATCCCTTATACACCCCCCCACCCCTGGCCCAGTAGAAGAAATGACAACCCACACCAATATTGCCTGGGAAATCCCGTGGACAGAGGAGCCTGGTGGGCTACAGTCCATGGGGTCACAGAGTCAGACACAACAGAGCAAATGAACAACACATATACACACCACACCAGTACATGTAAATTAAGTGTATAGTTATGTAAAATCTGGGATCAACATTCGTGCCTTCTATCACGGCCATTGAACAAGACCCGTGAAAAAATATTCCTTAAGCTTTATTTGAACTCTTCCAACTAGCTCTTCAAGGGGAGTAGTATAAAGGCCACAGAAAGGTAAAGATACCAGCTGAAAAGAAGTTTATGCCTAATAGGCAAAGTGATTTTTTGGGAAAAATATCCAGAGAGATGATCCACAGCACATGAGAAGGCAGAGCCCAGATGAAGCTAGGAGATCTTAATTTTTCAGTTCTGTCATGGTAGATCCCTAGGTTGGGAAGATCCCCTGGAGTAGGGCATGGCGACTCCAGTATTCTGGAGAATCCCTTGGACAGAGGAGCTGGTGGGCTACAGTCCCTAGGGTTGCACAGAGTCGGACACGACTGAAGCCACTTAACATGCACACATGATATAGGAAAAAGAAAACAACCCTGGACCACAGAGCAATCGGTATGTGTTGGTATGGGCATGTGTGTGTGTTGGAGGGGGAACCCAAGCATCTGAAAGCCCCATCTCCAGACCCCACAGGGTCTAAGAGCTGCACAACTCTGGGCTTGTGGCCCTGAGTCTGTTTCATCCTCTTTGGTTGGAATGGAGTGTCAACTACAAATTAGCACTTGCCATGTTTCTCGGTCATGTCTGACTCATTGCGAACCCGTGGACTGTAGCCCGCCAGGCTCCTCTGTCAATGGGATTATCCAGGTGAGAATACTAGGCCAGCTTGCCATGCCGTTCTCCAGGGCATCGTCCCAGCCCAGGGACTGAACCTTGGTCTCCCACATTGCAGGCGTATCCTTTATGGTCTGAGTCCCCAGGGAAACCCTGGGGCCTTGCTGTCTGCCTCTTACAAGGATTAAATCGCGCTACTGCAGCTTCTGACCTTTAGCATCTCCTGAAAGGAGTTCAGGGAGGAGGGCAGAAATGAGACACTCTGTGCTCTGGATAAACAGGCAGGACGGGTCTTCAGAAAGATACTCTCAGGAGCTGATTTGATGAACCCAATTCTTATATCTCCTCATATCTAGAAAAGCATTAAATTCCTTCATGGTGATGCCTGCTCCTTGTGACTAACAGAAACCTTCTGGAAAAATATGTGCTTGGCTGCATGTATTCCCCCTTCTCCAAAGTCACATATATACGGACCCTTCCCACTAATCTCTTTGGAACAGTTTCTCAGAGCTGTCATCATTTTCTATGATTCTGACCAGCCAACTGAAGGCTTTCTGGGCTTCCATTTTCCCAAGTGGAAGTGTCTGCAGATTAGTAGTTCAGCCTTCTGAGAATTCTGTGAGACTTTACAAGTTTGTCTTGGAAAAAGCCTGATGAAGGCCCGTTTGCTGAATGCTTTCTGTACCCTGGAAGGAAGCTACTGGCTAACGTTACAAAGATACATTTTGAAGTCTACACATTTACAGATTTGATCTGATATCAAATTAGCTCAATACTGGACTGGCAGAATTCAGCTCTTCAGCTTTTATTTGCACACTTATGATGCCTGAGCTTCCCTTGTGGCTCAGATGGTCAAGAATCTGCCTGCAATGTGGGAGACTGGGGTTTGATGCCTGCGTGGGAAGATCTCCTGGAGGAGGGCATGCAACCCACTCTAGTACTCTTGCCTGGAAAATCCCCATGGACACAGGAGCCTGGCGGGCTACAGTCCATGGGATCGTAAAGGGTCGGACACAACTGAGCGACTAAGCACACAAGTGATGCCTGAAGAAGCGGCTTTACACAATTTAAACGGTTTCCGAGGGCTCTTGTGTTTCTCACATTGTGATTTAAGAGGGAAACATGAGCCCCAGAGTATTTAGGTCTGCCCTTCTCTAGCCTTCCTCAGGGTTATTCCAGGCTGCGAACAGACAAGCAAGACCGCCTGTGTACTGAGTGTCTGTGGACGGCGTGGCCCACGGCCTTGCCCCACCTTTGCACGTTTTACTTGCATTCATCTTAATTTGTATCTCAGATCTTTATCGTCTTCCCGATTCCTCCTTGTCTCCACAGTGTTTCCCCTGCATAGAGCATAACAGAACATCTGCCCTGCAGCTCGGGTAGGACTGTTGGACTAGTGATGGTGGAAGGGCCAAAAGACAGGTCTGGGACCCCTTCTTTGCAGGCCTGCACCCTGCTATTGGGCTTCCAATTCATCTCCCTGGTTTGGGACTATGACTACACCACACTGAAGCATGCAGAACGTCTTAACACTGCCATCCTGTGAGCCAAGCACATCACATATGGAAACACCTCGAAACACCATGAGACCAAACATCTGGAAAGCACTTAACATTTTTCTCTTATCCCGAAAAATGCCTTTCTAGGGTCTTCCAACTGAAGAAATGAGGAAAGAATTAGAATGTGGCTGTTTTTCTCCACATTCCAACACAAGCCAAGGTTTTTTACTGTTCTTACTGTTTCCAGACACCAACCACTGTTATTCAATATGTAACGTTTCAGAAGATACTAACAACAAAGGATTAATCTCCAAAATACACAAACAGCTTCTGGAGCTCAATATCAAAAAGCAAACAACCCAATCACAAAGTGGGTGGAAGACCTAAATAGACATCTCTCCAAAGAAGACACACAGATGGTCAAGAGGCATATGAAAAGATGCTCAACATCACTATTAGAGAAATACAGATCTCTGCCCCCTCTCCCAAGGCCCAAACGTTCTCCTCTGGCAGTTGCAGACACAGTGTACAAGTCAAGGGGAATTTTCATCTGGGACACAATCCCACTTAACTATACCTGTATGAATCATGGCAATTCTGCAAACTTTTTTTGACAGTCATAAAGGGCCAGTATTGTTCCATGCCCCAGAGGCCTTTTAATAAATAACTTAAAAAAACATCATTACATCATGTACTTCACCTAAGATGAAAAATCTCCTACCTAGTTGTTAAAATACTTTCAGCTACATGAAAGTGGATCCAAATGTGGCTAGGTAAGAAGCCACCATGAATTCCTTTGTGATGAACAGCGTTTCTTTGAGCTAAGCATAGAAAAAAAATCTCCATTTTCAAAGATCAGGTCCAGCATGATGGCAATTAGTGTCCCTTTGATATCGAGAGGGAGGGAGTTATAATTCCTCTGGAAGGCTTGAAAAACAGGCATAAACAAGTTAAGCAGTGTCTGTCTGAAAGCACAGAGCACAATCGAACCGTATGCAGGTACCCGCCACGTGGGTGACAGGGTCTCGCCTCCCTGGCGTTCTTGTTAGAGTGTCAACTGTCTGCAGATGGCCTCGCACCCCCTCCGCAGGTCAGCAAGCGCTAACTGCTCTGCAAGACCCCCTCCAGGCCCCACCGCTCAGGTTACACAGTGAGACACAAGGATGTCTCACCCGTGTGACGGGCACAGTAAGAGTTACAGAACAGTCTCCGGAGCGATCACGTCTAGGTATGCCTTGACATACCGCTGTGCCTTTCAAGTTTTGAGAATTTCTTTTTCAAACTATTCACTAAATATTTTCCTTTAAGTATAAGACTTCTGGGTAAGTTTAGATAACTTTTTTTTATTTTTTTTGATATGGACCATTTTTAAAGTCTACTGAATTTGTTGCAAGATTGTTTCTGTTTCATCTTTTGGTTTTCTGGCTATGAGTCATGTAGGATCTTACGCTCCCCGACCAAGGTTCAAACCAACAGCCCCTGCATTGAAAGGCGAAGTCTTAGCCACTGGACCACCAGGGAAACCCCCTAGAAGGTGACTTTATTATTCAGATGTCATTATAATTTGGGGGAACTGATCAAAGGCTGATTCCAAGTTCAACCACTGACAAAAATCAGGACTATTAAAGACAAGCAACTATTATGAATGCAGTTTTTTTTTTTTTTTTAGCAAAACAAATATGTAGGTACAAACAAGTAAGCTAAGGAATTGTCAAATCTTTGTTCTATTTTTCCACAATTTCCTCTGCTGGTTATTCCTATATATCCAACCCCTTTTCCTCTTAATACAGTTTCATAGAAAATGCTTTTCATGTTGCTCATTTCTTTTATAACTTTTCCTTTTCTACTCTTTGCCTTTTTTTTTTCTAAAGCTACTACATCTAGTGTTCTATTATATCCATGTAATCTGTTCCATCTAGAGTTAGATTTGCTTCCTGCAGTCAAACATTGGCAAGGATGTGCTATTCCTACAGCTTCTCTCTCAGGAAGACCCGAAGGCAATAACATAAACCATATTTTAAGCCTGGCTCTTTCTCATTCTTTCATTTATTGGACAAATATTTGAGTGCCCACCCATGGGTCAGGCCCATCGCTAAATCTAGGCCAATAACTTCAAAACAAAAAGCACCTTCTGCTACAAGATAAGGAAAAGTAAGAGAGGAGACGCCCTCCTGAGCGGCCAGAGTGGTAAAGAACTCGCCTGCCAACGCAAGAGACATAGGAGATGCAGGTTTAATCCCTGGGGCGGGAAGATCCCCTGGAGGAGGGCGTGGCAGCCCACTCCAGTAATGCTGTGTCAGGAGAATCCCATGGACAGGAGAGCCTGAAGGGCTACAGTCCACAGGGTTGAAGAGCTGGGCACAACGGAAGTGACTTAGCACGCACACATGGGGTAAAAACGGATGGGTTTTTGGACTGATTTTGACTCTGATTCCTGATTCAGAAGCCCTGCTGGCCTTCTGTCATCCTCTCCTTCCTCTGCTCTGTGCTCTAATCTGCAGACTCCAGGTCTGGTCCTCCAGCCAGATTTTCACAGCATCCCTTTCTCCCAGGAATTCCTCTCTTAGGACACAGGCACGCCTGGCACATCATCCAGTCTTATCTTGAAAATAAGAAACCCTCCCTTGTGATCTTGGCGCCATCTCCACATGAGCCATCACGCAGATCAGTGTGACTGAACAGGCCGTTCTCAAATACTGGATTTTCTGAAATGGCCTGCCAAGGCACTGTTGTTCAGCTATTTAGAGAGAAACTAACACCCCTGCCTGTGTGCCCTGGTCTCCTCCTCCCCAAAGGAAGGTTCTCTTAGAATCAGGCTGTGAACCAGAGACTTATAATTGGATGTTCCTCTGCTCTTCTTAATTTCTTTTTCTGTCTAGGAAAGCAGTGTTAAAAGGGAAAGAAAAGGATGCACTTAGGCTAGCTTGTCTCAAAGAACAGTGGGCCACGTGTTATGTGGTCACTTTCAGGGCAAAGCATTTCCCTGGTTTTCCCTCTTTTGCAGCTGTGTTTTCCTCACCAGCGAGTTAATCAGCTCTTTCCGTCCGTCGTGGGGGTCTGTATGCCCACGACCTGTGCGTGTGGTTCAGATTCTCTGGGTTAGGGTTACGGAATGTGTCACCATGCCTTTTGTTTTCAAAGGACTTTCACATCATCTCACTGGATTCTGTAGCAATTGTGTGAGACTGTGGTAGGGTAAGGCAGTCAGTTATATTCATCCATAATATAGCTAATCTATATCATGGCTGGGAGCTTCCCAGGTGGAGCAGGGGTAAAGAATCCACCTTCCAATGCAGGACATGCAAGAGACATAGGTTCCATCTCCAGGGTCAGGAAGACCCCTGGAGGAGGAAATGGCAACCCACTCCAGTATTCTTGCCTGGGAAATCCTATAGACAGAAGAGCCTGGTAGGCTACAGTCCATGGGGTCGCAAAGAGTTGAACATAACTGAACATAAACACACCATGTCTACATCATAATGTTAGAATATCCTGATATTATTGCTATCATGATACAGATAGTATCATGTAGATAAAATGATTTTAGATCTGTTAGATGTTAGAATTTTCCTATATAGTTTATCATTAATAAGAAATAGAGCCTGATCCAGAACTCATACTTTTTGAGCACAAATGTGAGCAGGACCTTTATGTCTTTTGATGAAGTAAGTCCTGTGTCTGAATACAGGTGTGCCTCTGTGTGTGTGTACACTAGGCGCACCATGCCTGCCTTAGGCATGGCCGAATAAGACAAAGCCTGGGAACTAGCTTCCAGTGTGCAGCGGCCCAGGGAACCAGGGTCTGGGGCAGTCAGCAGCAGCAGCAGACAGACACGCAGGGGCAGCTTGAGGCCTTGCTTCAGTGGAAGAAAATGCTGGAGCTGAAGCTGGCTCCGGCCACTGACCAAGGCCCTCTGCCAGTGACCCTTAAACAAGCCTGGAGCTGGTTTTCTTGCCCATCCCGCTGTTGCTGTTCAGTCACTAAGTCGTGTCCGACTCTGCGCGACCCCACAGATGGCAGCCCACCAGGCTCCGCCATCCCTGGGATTCTCCAGGCAAGAACACTGGAGTGGGTTGCTATTTCCTTCTCCAATGCATGAAAGTGAAAAGGGAAAGTGAAGTCGCTTAGTCGTGTCTGACTCTTTGAGACCCCATGGACTGCAACCCACCAGGCTCCTCCGTCCATGGGGTATTCCAGGCAAGAGGACTGGAGTGGGGTGCCATCGCCTTCTCTGATCAATCATGTTACCTTCCCACTAATCATCTTCTTCCCGATGTTCCGTCTTCTTGCCCCTCTCTCAGGATAACCCCCTTCGAGCCCCCCCCCCACCCCCGCTTCTGTGCACCAGAGCTCTGGGGCTAGGGCATCCTGGGGGGTGGTAAGATGGGACTGCAGCTTTGGCTCCATAAGATTATGTAGAGTCCCAAACCCCTGCCTTGCAATGGAAGTGGAACTGGAATATAACCTGTGAGTTGAACAGCCTGTATCTGATCACTCATTCTTTTTTAACTTCATTTCTAGTTCCTGGAAAAGGCTAATATGTATTAGAATGTTTCTTACCATCAAGGATTGGCCTGGAGAATAATGTTAGCCTGTTATACTTAACCATACTTAACCATATTTTGGTCCCATTAATAGAACATGAATGGTATACTCCATGTTTTCTTCTCTCTCCTTGATTCTGAATAACTTTTTTTTTTTTTTTGAAGGCAAGGGAAATAATTTTAGGAATGGTTCTCTGCATTTATCGGGTAAATGAAAATCTGTTCACTAATAGAAAGAATGAAGCAGGTTCAGCTTATAGGGGCCTGAAGGGGTTTCCTTGTAGCCTGTATTTTAGTCCTTTATGGTGTCTTCACTAAACACCTGTCGTAAATCACAGCTTGCTTTCTAGTTGTATCTGGCCCACAGCATGGAAAAGAGGAATAAAAACACCTAACAAAGCACCACAGAGAACATTTGACAAAGACTAGCAGTGAGCAACGTCATCGTGTGTCTCATAAAAATAAGGTAATTCTGGGGCTTCCCTGTGGCTGTATGGTTGAGAATGCGCTCGCCAATGCAGGGGACAGGGGTTTGATCCCCGATCCGGGAAGATCCCACATGTCATGGAGCAACGAAACCCGTGCACCACAACTACTGAGCCTGTGCTCTGAGAGCCTGCAAGTGGCAGCTCCTGAGCCCGGAAGCCACACTGCTCAAGCCCGAACACCTTAGAGCCGGAGCTCTGCAGCGAGAAAAGCCACCGCCGTGGAAGTCTGTGCACTTCGACTAGAGAAAAGCCTGAGCAGCAACAATGATCCAGCACAGTCAAAAATAATTAAAAAAAAAAAAAACACCAAGGTAAGTCTGGGTTTTTCATCAATAGCGAGGAGGTAGGTTCTGACACTGGTTATCTCCTGTGTGCCCACATTACACTTTTTTTTTTTTTTGATGTGGACCATTTTTAAAGTATATTGAATTTTTGTTACAATATTGCTTCTGTTTTTAGGCCACGTGAGGCATGTGGGATTTTAGCCCTCTGACCAGGGATAGAACCTGCATTGGAAGGCAAAGCCCCAAGCCCACACTGTACTTTAAAAATATTGAGAATGCAAAGGCAGACTCCATCTTCCCAAGGCCAGCCCCTGTCTTTCAATATACATATTTAAGGTTTGGAATACTTGCAAAGTTCCAGCCAATGCTTACTCATCCCTATGCCATTATGAAGTCACCTCTCCTGAGTGGGTGAAGGAAAAGCATAGGATAATTAAGGTCATACTAGTAAAACAAGAATCAGTTGTCATCCAGGCTATTTGGGATTGGCCTACATGCAAAAGCTTCCCTGGTGGCTCAGACGGTAAAGAATCTGCCTGCAATGAAGGAGACCTGGGTTCAATCCCTGGGTTGGGAAGATCCCCTGGAGAAGGAAATGATGACCCACTCCAGTATCCTGGCCTAGAGAATCTCATGGACAGAGGAGCCTGGTGGGCTACAGTTCACGGGGTCACAAAGAGTTGGACATGACTGAGTGACTCACACATTTTACATGCAAAACCCTAATTTCCTAGGAAGGAATGGATTTTTAATCAAAGCTATATTGAGAGAACCCTTTTCTCAAATAGTTGGCTTTTACTATGAGCAATCTGATGGCTTGAGGGCTGGCTGTACGTCACGCCCTGAGGTAAGGTGTTCCCCTGAGCACGAGCAGGTGAGTCCCAGGCCCGCCCTCGTGGACAGGCCACTGAATGATGTGGAGGACCGGCCGGCCATCACCGCCCTCTGACGCTGGCTTACCCTGAGCTTTCGACCGAAGACATTGACTTTGCCTTGAGCCTGCTCTTTCCGGAATCTCCATTCCACCAAATTCTGACCGTTTTCGCCAGGCAGAGTCATGTTTCTTTTGGCGACTGTTGGGTTAGCGGTGCCGGCCAGCACGTGGGGCTCGGTCTGGTAGTGCGAGTCCAGACCACTGGCATAGATGATGCGAAGGGAGCCATCATAGCCAATCTGGTAGCTATTCCTTAGCTGATCTAGAAGAAAAAGAGGCAGAAAATGTGAATTATAGGTGTGGATTGGACACTTGGTTGGTTGTGGGATTAGAAATGATATACATGTCTAAAACACTGACTGGACTCCATTTATGAGGAATAAAAAGTACTTAATGATATTATTTTAGAAAATAACAAACAACTTTGATTTCTGGCATCTCATGCTGTACTGCAGGGGTTCCCCAACCTCCAGGACCTAATGCCTGATGATCTGAGGTAAAGCTGATGTAATAATAATAGAAATCAAGTGTACAATAAATGTAGTGCTCTTGAATCACCCCAAACCATCCCCCACCCCCAGTCTGGGGAAAAAAATTGTCCTCCATGAAACTGGTCCCTGGTGATAAAAAACCTGGGAACTCCTGATATAACAAGTTTGGCTGAATATTAAAGGTAAACTTTAGGGGAAAATTTAAAGTCCTTCTGCACCTTAATAGATTTCTTTTTCTCATGTGCCTGACAAAACAGATGAAGGTTCAACCTCTATGGAATGTGCAGTAAATGTTTTGCAAACAGCCAAATAATATGGGTTCTTTTCAAAGTCTGTGTGTCACCTTCAGGGTCTTACGAGATACCCCTTCCTACACCCATCTTTATATCTATCCTTTGTTAAAGATATTTTGAAAAGATTTCATATCTATACTTTCCACACCAAAAACATATAAGGAGCTATTTCCCCCTGAAACTGACTTTAAAAAAGGTTATGGACTTGAGTAAAGAATTTTAATAATATAGGCCCATTTGGGGAAGCAATAAATTCAAGCAACAGTAAAAAGAGTCAAAGAAATTTAACTCAAACTCCTTGGTGGTCCAGTGGTTAGGACTCTTTGTTTCCATTGCAAAGGGCCTGGGTTTGATCCCTGGTGGAGGAAGTAAGATCCTACAAGCCAGGAGGTGTGGCTAAAGAAAAAAACAGCAACAACACAAATCTGTAAAATATTATGTAAGTGTGTTAGTTGCTGAGTCGTGCCCAACTCTTTGTGACCCCATGAACTGCAGCCCACCAGGCTCCTCTGTCCATGAGATTTTTCCAGCCAAGGATACTGGAGTGGGTTGCCATTTCCTTCTCCAGGGGATCCTCCTAACCCAGGGATTGAATCCGTGTCTCCTGCACTGCAGGCAGATTCTTTACTGTCTGAGCCCCCAGGGAAGTCCATATACTGAATGAAAAAAATGGAAAGCCCAGATACTACATAAATACTTGGAATTTGGTATAAATTTCCAGTGATGGCATGAGAAGTGGATTCAAAGACTGCATCACGCATGGATTCAGAAAGTGCTTAGCCTCATGATGCTGTCCTTCCATGGCCAGTGACGCTGATACAAAAAGGAATTGATGAGACAAGTGGAGAGTGAGAATTAACTTATTAAGTGGGAAAGAAACAAGACTGTCTCTAGGTTAACAGAAATATTTAGCTATTATATGACTTTAAATATGTGTGTGTATGCTCAATCATGTCTGACTCTTTAAAATTAGAGTTCTTAGTAGTCCACCATGGACTCTTTGTGACCATGTGGACTGACTGTAGCATATTGGGCACCTACCGACCTGGGGAGTTCATCTTTCAGTGTCCTATCTTTTTGCCTTTTCATACTGTTCCAGAAAACCATCTATTTCTGCTTTATTGACTGCGCCCAAGCCTTTGACTGTGTGGGTCACAATAAACTGTGGAAAATCCTGAAAGAGATGGGAATACCAGACCACCTGACCTGTCTTTTAAGAAATCTGTATGCAGGTCAGGAAGCAAGAGTTAGAACTGGACATGGAACAATAGACTGGTTGCAAATAGGAAAAAGGAGTAGGTCAAGGCTGTGTATTGTCACCCTGTTTATTTAACTTATATGCAGAGTACATCATGAGAAATGCAGGGCTGGAGGAAGCACAAGCTGGAATCAAGATTGCTGGGAGAAATATCAGTAACCTCAGATATGCAGATGACACCACCCTTATGACAGAAAGGGAAGAAGAACTAAAGAGCCTCTTTTTTTTTTTTTTACACTTTTAAAGGGCTGTT